>JANRMT010062794.1:14151322-14185844 GCA_026402145.1 Polypterus bichir lapradei | reverse complement strand
TTATAATGGCATTTATAAAGTGGTTGCTAATGCCAATTAATGTGGAAGCGATGCTTTCTAAATGATGAACAAATTATTTAGTCATGCTTAACTAATGCTTCATAGTGTGCAGTTATTATAAAGTGTTACCCGTTTTTCATTAACCAAGATAAAAAGAGTAATTTATTCTAAAGGTACCAATTTTTTCAATAAATAACTGAAAACATCCTTGCTACCTTTAGCAGAGCACAAGCTTACTCAAAACAAACTGAAACAGGCTGTGCAGCTAGAAAAGGAGAATGCTGGACCAATGTCACATCAGTATACATTGCAGATCTGCAGCAGCAAGCTGGAACCTGTTTGCAGCCAGAGCAGTCTATAATTAATGGGGCTTAGACAAAATATACTGTAAAGTGTCCCATAATTGTTGCAAATTAGGAGGTGCCAAATCTGGATAGCTTGTTTTTCCTTATCATCAAAACATTCTGGTACATGTGTCCTAGTACTTGATGGTGCCACTTTATTTTACTTTAATATTCCATTTCAGGACTTTATTAGCATTGTGTGATAGAGCAGTACTGTGCTAAAAAGATCATTCAGAGATGTGTACATTGCCATCATGAAAAAGTGCTTGTCAGCAATGATGTTTAAATATCTTCTTGTATATATAAATCACCCTTACACATTAAGTCTGTACATCATAACACCACCACCAGTAAGCTTGTTGGATCCACAAACTCATTAGGCTTTTTCTATACTCTGTGAACTGGTAGAAACTAGGATTCTTCTGAATGGACAACTTTACAATACTTTATTGTCCAGCATTTCTGTAGTTAAACTCTCTGTTACCACATATTTTGCATTACATCAACAGGAGTGTAACTATTGTGTCATCGGCCTCCTTATCCCATCTGTGACAAGGTACTATGAGGTATGGATTTAGTATGGGTCGCGATATCCTTTTTTCTCACTATTGCTGTACTCGGCTTTTAGTTAAATGACCGCAATCTGTATGTTACTGTGTCCAAATCATTGGGGCCTTTACATTGCTTGGTTCTTACTCCATGTGAGTGTTGTGCCATGTTACTGGCTAGTGACCCTCACTGCTCTTAGAGACTTGTGATAATATTTAGAACTGTTCCCTTGTCTCTGATCTATGGTCTTGAGTTTGTGATTCTTTGTCCTTGATCCTCTCAGTTGATAACTTTCTCATGCATTACATTTTACCAACTGGACATTTCAATTCTTGATTTCTTTTCTACACAGTGGACTCTTTTTCCTTGGAAATCATTGCTGCTAGTGTGTCTTTATTTTTTGATAATTTGGTTCTGCCTGAACACTCTGCTTTATGTGTCAGCTGGCTCCAATATCAGGAAATGGCTGTCTGCAGTATGTTTGGTTGGAAGCTGTCTAACTGATGATCAGTGACCTTGGGATTGCCTGATTCTTTTCTTTTTCTCCTTATTTCTTCCTGTTAATTTTATGTACTTTTTAGCATGCCATTTGGAGGTCTCCTTCACTTGTGAGTGTAGGGGCATTGCTTCTTTTACTTCTTTGAGGACCTCTGTTTTGAGGACTGAGAGAGGAAGGAGTCATTCTTTTGTCAATTTCATTCAATTCAGTTGTAATTGTTTATTTCTCATATTTGACCTTTTCACTAAAAATTTAATCATACACTCAATAAAAAAGTCTAGTCAGCCTTTGTTGGAGAGTCCTTGCCTGGATATTTTTATAGCTTTTGATACATTCTCAATGTGTCCTTGAAATGAAACATGAAAACTCCAGAATGCTTGTTGTGTTTCAAACGTTTTGGTGAAACCACTTAAATGTTTATTTTTGACTGCTCTCTCTCTAAATTTATTCCAACATCCAACAGGGTGGCACTGTGATGCAGTGGCAGCAATGCTGCCTTACAACACCAACAATAACATTTATTTGTATAACACATTTTCATACAAATGATGTAGCTCAAAGTGCTTTACAAGATGAAGAAAGAAAAAAATAAAAATATAAACATAAGATTATGCAAAACTAAGTAACAAAAAATAAAGTAAGGTCCAATGGCCAGGGAGGACAGAAAAAGCAAACAAACAAAAAAAACTCCAGAGGGCTGGAGAAAAAAAAACGAAATCAAGGAGTAAATCACACAGAAACAGTAAATGTAGTAATTGTGAACAACTAGAAATCTGTGTAATTTTGATATCTAATCCGGAGGATTTCAAACAAACACTAAACACCTAGGCTGAAGTACATTGATAACAGCAAAACTGTGAGTACCGTGCATTTTAAATGAAACAAGTCAGACAGACCCTTGAAATAAAACATTAATGGTCTGTCTTGAGGTGTAGCAGTAACAGTTCTAAAAAAGTTAGTAGAAGTTGTCCCAATATGTGATAAATGTAAGTAAGTCGACTACTTTGGGTCAGCTAGTTTAATGTGTTTTACAGGCAAATTAACCGAAGATAGGAAAAAAAAATATATAGTAGTGGTGTGTTAGTAGACTATGAACTTGGGCATAGATGCAAAACATTATGCTTTACTAAGATCCTATTTTATAGGATAGCTTATGATTCTATTACAGCATAGAATATTACTTACTGTAAATTTCAAAATATTTTTGATACTGGGATGTTATAGAACAAATTATAAGAGACAGAGAGGGTATACGTTCTTAACACTAGAATTACCAGAGCCAACAAAAAAACTCATAAATCCGGCCCACCTTAAATCCAATTGCACCTCTCCATCAGTGTCTTTTGTCTTCTAAATGTGTCGATAAGCCCAAGCAGCAAGCAGCCTGCTATACCATCCCCCCCACCACCTCAGAATAGGCAAGAAGTTCTCCCAGTTCTTGTCTTGATTGATTATCTGGGAGTGAGCTACCCAGAATTGTAAGGGGAAATAATTTGATGCATGTTTTGTGTCTACAACAATCTATGTAAACACATTGTTAAAACAGAAACGTTTTTCATGTTTTAGTAATAAAAAACAAAATTTAAACATGAACTGTATAATTTGTGAAGGCTGATGGCCAAATATCAAATAAGCACTTTCACAAAAGGTGCAAGTACAATATGAAATCTTCCGTGGTGTTGCGGTTAGCTCTGCTGACTTATAATCCAGAGTTTGAATCCAGCTCCCCGGCAAATTTACAGTTTTGAGTAGTGAGCTACTCTTATTGTTAATATTATACAATGAAAACATACATTTTATTTATGTCTGTAACAGCCACTGTAAATTTATAGTACTTGTAAAAGTTGGCGTTTTTTTTTTTTTCACTTTTACTCTCTCAGTCAGGATCACGATACAACACCAACCCCCCATCCCAGATCTGACTCGGTTACTTTTTATCTGAAACTGGGAATAACTGTAGATGTGAGTGGTGTTTTGAGACAATAGAACTGGAAATTCTCTGATCTGGAGGAATAAAAGCTGACACACAAATGCTGATGAATCTGCCTTCTTCGTATCTCACCATCACTTGAATTTTTTTATTCAGTTTTATTGAGCGTTTCTGCTCATGCTGATTAGTATGCACCTTATGGTCCATGATGTCAAAGCCGCATCTATTATTTCCACTCTAAAACTCCAGCACTTCACTCCCAGATGATCAAGGTATGAGCTGGGAGAAATTTGTGCCCTTTCTGCGGCGTTGAAGGGATGGAATAGTAGGCTGCTTGCTGCTTGTCTTGATCTGCACATTTACAAGACAAAAGACGCTGACAGAGAGGTGCGAAGGGATTTAAGGTGGGCCGTTTTTACAAGTTTTTTTTGTAGGCTTTGGTAATTCTAGTGTTAAATGGAAAGATAACAATTCCTCTTCTTCTGCTTTCTTCACTTTTAAAGCACTCCCATTTCATCAGGCAACTCTGATTCTTTAGGAGAGACTCTTATACAATCAACCTCCTCACAGATTTTCTTATCCTTTTCCTCTTCACCAACATCCATTTCCTTGTTGTTATTAGTATTTTCACCAATCATCCCACTCCTATCCCAAATAATGCTGGGTAATTCCCTTAAGGTCATAGATAGCCACGTTCATCAAGGCATACTATATATATTTAACACCTCAGGAAAATACACAGAAAACATTCAGCAGGCAAACCATAGTGATGAGACCGCTACTTGTTGTTTATACAAAAATAAAATGTGACTTTAAATGCAGTGACTTTACACATTCTCTATAGCAGTGGCTCTCAAAGTGTTTGGGATAGAGGACCACTTTGTCAAAGTCAAAGATATGGAGGACCACTTATGGCCAACAGACACTTTACAATTATTAATTATCATTTTTTTCCCCACAGGTACTCATGTAAAAAATACTGTAACAACCTAAGGGGCAAAGAACATTTGGCACAAAGAATTAAAGGTGAGTTAGCTTGCATGAGAACCTCTGTTTATTGGAAAACACTTCCTTAATTTATGTCCATGTACGACTACTGCTGTTGTACCTTTGGAAGGTGCGCTAAGGAAAACAACAAAACCCAGCACAAACAGGAGTGTCTGAAACTTGCACAGCTCCTCAGTCTATTTCTGTGTTGCAAGCTAATGCTACCTATGAGCTATTGTTGGTTATTTCTTGTTGGTTTTATTTACCTGTTGCTGCCTATCACCTGCTATCTTCATTCAATTCTGGCTGGCCCTGTTTGAATCTCTTGCCCACTTGCACACTTAGAAGGAAGTTTGCATTACAATGACTAATATTCAAACATATCTGGATTTATGTTACTATCACACATTTTAGTCAATAATCCATAACAAAGCCTTGAAGGTGAAGTTAAGGGATTACTGTGGCTAAGAGTTGGAACTGGAGATTGGCATCAATCAAGGTGGATTTAAAAAAAGAATCCCGCATGTTGAAAGACGTATGATGGATGGGAGACAGAGACTATGAGTTTGAAGAAATGTCAAAAAAGAAAAAAGACGGAGCGGTTGCCACAACTATACAGGAATGGAGTTGGAAGGTATAGTGTTATTATCTGAAAGAAAGTCTGACAAGGTGCTCCATGGTCAGAGATCTTGAGCCATTTTATGTGGTTTTATCAGCAAGAAACTTCTTTTAAGAAAGTTGACTAGGTAAGCCCACGGACCACCGGGCACATGATTATGGGCCATCAGCAGTCCATGGACTACACTATGAGAACCTCTAGCCTATAGTGACCACACTGCCTACAAATGACTTGGAGAAAAAAAAATCAGAAATCTGAAAGTATGTCAGCAAATGAAGCTCAAAGCAAACATATGCAAAATCTTAAACAAAAGAAATAAAAAATATTCTGTATAATTACATATGATGTTGGTCTGTAGCTAGGATGTTGACATTATGAAAACAATTTGGGAGCTCTTGTGGACTCATCACAATGTTTAAAAAGATTAATACACAAATAAAAAGGCATTTAGGATATTGGTTGTATAGCACTGTATAAAGAACACACATCCAGACATAAATGATGTCAAGATGCCTCAGTATGCTTGATTTTTTTTAAAGGTTATGGTTAGCGATATGCATTATATCCTAATACAGTGGTTCCCAAATTCGGTCCTGAGGACCCACTGTGGCTGCAGGTTTTTATTCCACCTAAATTCACCATTAGTGATAATAATTGATCTCATTTATTTAGATGGTCTTTTTTCCTTTCTCTTATTCTGCTTTTAGAAGAGCACAGCAGTATGATTTTTACATTTAGAAGACATTTAGAAATATTTCTACTTTTGTTTTAAACGCTTACCTCTCTTTTCTTGTTGTCCTGTTGTTTTGTTATTTTTTAGTGCAGTTTACATCCTTCATTGTATCCTCATAATGATAATTAAATCAAACAAAACTGACAGACAGATAAACAACACAGAATGTTGAAAGGCTGCAATAACTTTAGCGTCAGCCCCACTAATTAGTAGATAATAAATGAAACAATCAGGCTGAAAATTTTTAAAAAGTTAAAAACCAAAACAAAAAACATTATTCCTTTATACGTGCTTAGTACATTTTAATAGAAATTTACCAAACTTAGTTTTGTTATTTCTCCGTTTACTCCAAAACACAAAAACTTGGAAATAACAGCTCACTTAATTGGGTTAGCAGTCCAATTAAAAACAGAAGCTGGTTGGAACAAAAACCTGCAGCCACAGTGGGTCCCCAGGACTGAGTTTAGGAAGCACTGGCCTAATAGACTAACTAGAATTTAAACATTAAAAATAGTGAACAGATGTTTTTTTTCCCCCAAAGATGGAAAAAAGTATCAAACTATGGTGTTTAAGTATTATAAAATACACATTAAAATATAAAATAATACATATTCAAATGTCACTATTTAGACTGATCTCAGAATTCAAGAGGAATAACCCAACAAACTTGCATTCTGCTTTTTGTGTTAAGTAGCCAACCACAGGTTTGTTGAGTCACTGTTCAGTTGATAAAGCTCTCAGCTGTAGCAGTTAGTGACAGGCTTAACATCTTGGCTGCAGATCAAATGAATTCTACTTTATCCTTTAAAAAAATAAAACCACCTTAAGGCATTTGCAAAATGCCAAGCAATTTACATTAAAATGTCATTAACTAAATGGCTCTATCAAATTATCTCAATGTGAATAAAACAGCTTTGTGTAAAGGGAATTTCATCCCTGCTGCTGGTATCAATCCCATCATGCACTGTGCTATGTAAACTGTTCAGCTGCAAGCCCTAGTGTTTGCCAGATGTATTCAGAAAATGGAATAGAATAAGTGCCTTGTAGAGTTTGTCCAAACTCAGAGTACTACTGCAGATTAATGTTTATCAAGCAGCAAAAGTTTAACATAGAAGACCACATAGTTTAAACATGAAAAACAGTTGAAAGCAAATTAGAGTTTGAGAATTTAAGTGGAAAAAACATGTATGATGCATCCTGGTTTGTGGTAGAGACAAATTCTATTTTGTAACTAGAATGTGGATTTGCAGCTTGAGAAAATATAAACAGCCCATTATTATTGTGGCAATCATGAGACTGGTATTTTCATCTATCCAGGTTAAATGGCACCTCGAAATTTGTTCAAATACAAGGTTTATGTGAATAACGTCATACTTTTTATGGAGTCATACAGTTCTCAGTGAAACATTTGTGAACATTCTGCAGTGAGTGCAAAATTATAAACAAAACTATGCTGCTTTTTTCTTTGTGAGAAAATCCACACAGTCTAATGTTGCACATCAACAAGAAAAGTCAGGAGTACAGGGGAAAGGATGAAGAACAATAAGTGGCTCAACGTATGTTCTTCTGTATTTTCAGGAGAGGGCTGGACATCTCTTTTTTTCTGCTATAAGAAATCCTTCTCGCAGCTCAGGGACAGCCACTATACTAACAGAGTGGGTGTCAAGTTTTATTGAGCAGGACCTACAGGGATAATAAATAATGTATATTTGGAATATGGATGAATGCTTTAGAGACAAACCACTCTTTAGAACTTTAACTTTCATTTCACATAAGCCATATTTACAATTTCTTAGTCAATGGTTGCCTAGTATTGTCTGACTAATATGTCAAAGTCTGTCGACTTATGTCTACTGGATCCCATTTGGATACTGTATCAAAAACCAAAATACTCATAATAAACAAAATTAGACCTGCATAGTCCCTTTTTACTGTGCACAAATATAACATGATGAATATCAAATTTGATTTAAACAATGCTGCTATTTTTCATTGTTGAATTACTTAAACTAATTTTAGTTTTAAATAATGTGTATTTATGCTGACTATAATAAATAAAAATAATGTGGCCATACTACAGACCAAGAAAACAAATTTTAAAAGTCTTCACTTATTTCTAATTAAATATTGCATTTTCACCCATTTATAATTAAATATCACATGTCAAGGTTCATCTCTTTGTTAACTACAGATGATTCACTACCTTTCAGTGAAGCTGTCTAATTTATCTATACTAATAAAAGGCAAAGCCCTCACTCACTCATCACTAATTCTCTAACTTCCCGTGTAGGTAGAAGGCTGAAATTTGGCAGGCTCATTCCTTACAGGTTACTTACAAAAGTTAAGCAGGTTTCATTTTGAAATTCTACGTGTAACGGTCATAACTGAATCCTACTTACTTACATATATACGTCCATAGCCTGCAGCTCGGTTGCCGTGTGAGGCGGCGTTGCGTCCTCCATCCCCACGCCTCCCACGTAGTTGGCTGCCTGCCTATATTGCGTCCCCCATCCCCACGCCTCCCACGTAATTGGCTGCCTGCCCATATAAGGCCGTCCGTCGCTCCAATCTCTTCATTCCCTTTCTTGCTTCGCCACATTATTCATGTCTCCCTGCTGATAACTGCAGCCTTTTTATTTAATCCACAGCTTCTCCGCCGTTTTATTGTTCGTTTATTATGATTATAGTTATTGTGTAGGTATTTTAGAGTTAGTTTACTGTTCAGGTACCCAGTTCTTTTACCGTTCCAACCACACCCCTATTAACATGTCTATCGTAGTGATCACCATCGATCAAAGAACTGTCACTTACTGAGTGGTTTCAATGCCCAGAGACGCCGCCTGCCTTTTACATTCTCTGTGTTACATATTGTACAGCCATATCAGGCTCACTCTTGATATCCAGAGGAACATTGTGTCTTATGTATTGAATGACTGGGACAGGTTCAAGGTGTGGACTGATGATGGTACAGGAGATAATTATACTACACAGGGGCACTATAAAAGTGAAATGCTTAAGCCCTTCACCTATGCTTCTGCATGTTAGTTGATGGCTGCCACTGAATTGTTCAGTTGTCGCTTTCAAGTGTACCGAAATGGCCAAATGTTTTACATCTTTGGAGAACCGCCAATGCCTCTTAAACATCTTAGATTCACAGGTGATGATTTGAGTAGTGGACACTTTGATGTTTATGAATGTTTCAACTCTCAAAAGCTGGATGCGAAGTTATCGATGAAACCGGTTGTATGCTTACGTTTGACAGATGCCGAATGTCACTTCAACACAACAAGTCCTGCAAATACTAACGTAATTGAGACAAACCACAAAACTCAAACCGATTATGACAGCAGCAATCCAGGCTGTGAGAAAACAGTAAAAAGGAGGCGTGTCAGATGTCATGGTACATTTTCTGATGCAGCTAGACGGAAACAACTTCGTGACGCTGCCGCCAAGTACTCGCAGAAAAATCCACAAGTTAATAGACACGCTGTCGCTAAATACTCGCAGGCAAATCCACAAGTTCATAGAGACGCTGTCGCTAAATACTCGCAGGCAGATCCACAGGTTAATAGAGACACTGCCGCTAAATACTCGCAGGCAATTCCACAAGTTCATAGACACTCTGCCGCTAAATATTCGCAGGCAAATCCACAACTTAATACCGGGAATGCCTGTTAAACATCTTAGATTCACGAGTACCGATTTGGGTAGTGAACACTTCGATGAATGAAACCTGTTATCTTTACAATGGTTGACAAACACGGAATGTAACTTGAACACAACACGTCCTCCAAATACAACAACAACAACATTTATTTATATAGCACATTTTCATACAAAAAGTAGCTCAAAGTGCTTTACATAATGAAGAATAGAAAAATAAAAGACACAGTAAGAAAATAAAATAAGTCAGCATTAATTAACATAGAATAAGAGTAAGGTCCAATGGCCAGGGTGGACAGAAAAAACAAAAAAAAACTCCAGACGGCTGGAGAAAAAAATAAAATCTGTAGGGATTCCAGACCATTAGACTGCCCAGTCCCCTCTGGGCATTCTACCTAACATAAATGAAACAGTCATCTTTGGATTTAGGGTTCTCACTGAAGGACTTGATGATGATGGTCACGTAGACTTCTGGCTTTTAATCCATTTATCATTGTTGGAGTATCATGATGCTTTGAGTAGGTGGTGGTGACGCAGGCCACCACCACAAAGAAACCGGAAAAAGAAACAGAAGAGAGAGTAGGGGTCAGTACGGATTTTAGAGCCACCATGAATAGTTATTATGATGAATTGAACATACAGAGTATCAGGATTAAGTTAAAGTGAAGTTATGAAAAGGCCATGTTAAAGTAATATGTTTTCAGCAGTGTTTTAAAGTGCTCTACTGTATTAGCCTGGCAAATTCCTATTGGTAGGCTATTCCAGATTTTAGGTGCATAGCAGCAGAAGGCCGCCTCACCACTTCTTTTAAGTTTTGTTCTTGGAATTCTAAGGAGATACTCATTTGAGGATCTGAGGTTACGATTTGGAATATAGGGTGTCAGACATTCCGATATATAAGATGGGGCGAGATTATTTAATGCTTTATAAACCATAAGCAGTATTTTAAAGTCAATTCTGAATGACACAGGTAACCAGTGTAGTGACATCAAAACTGGAGAGATGTGCTCAGATTTTCTTTTCCTAGTTAGGATTCTAGCAGCTGCATTCTGCACTAGTTGAAAATGATTTTTGTCTTTTTTGGGTAGTCCTGAGAGGAGTGCGTTACAGTAATCTAGTCGACTGAAAACAAATGCGTGAACTAATTTCTCAGCATCTTTCAGTGATATAAGAGGTCTAACTTTAGCTATGTTTCTTAAGTGAAAAAATGCTGTCCTAGTGATCTGATTAATATGCGATTTAAAATTCAGATTACAGTCAACAATTACCCTTAAGCTTTTTACCTTCGTCTTGACTTTTAATTCTAATGTATCCAGTTTATTTCTAATAGCCTCATTGTATCCATTATTGCCAATCACTAAGATTTCAGTTTTCTCTTTATTTAACTTGAGAAAGTTAACTATTCATCCATTCTGAGATACAAGTCAGACATTGTGTTAGTGAATCAAGAGAATCGGGGTCATCGGGTGCTATTGATAAGTACAGCTGTGTGTCATCAGCATAGCTGTGGTAGCTCACATTGTGCCTGAGATAATCTGACCTAACGGAAGCATATAGATTGAGAATAACAGCGGACCCAGGATAGAGCGTTGTGGAACACTATATTGGATATCATGTGTCTTTGAGTTGTAATTACCACAACTAACAAAGAATTTTCTCCCTGTCAGGTAGGATTCAAACCAATTTAAGACACTGCCAGAGAGGCCCACCCATTGACTTAGGTGATTTCTAAGAATATTATAATCAATGGTGTCAAATGCGGCACTCAGAGGATGAGAACAGATAAATGGCCTCTGTCTGCATTCACTCGCAAATCATTTACTACTTTAACGAGTGCAGTTTCTGTGCTGTGATTTGTTCTAAAACCCGACTGAAATTTATCAAGAATAGCATGTTTATTGAGGTGGTCATTTAACTGCATAATGACTGCCTTCTCCAGAACTTTACTTAAGAAAGGCAGGTTAGAGATGGGTCTAAAATTTTCAAGAGCCGAGGTGTCAAGATTATGTTTCTTAAGTAGGGGTTTAACTACAGCAGTCTTAAGACAGTCTGGGAAGACCCCCGTATCTAATGACGAATTTACTATGTCAAGAACATTATCAATTAGCACGCCCGATACTTCTTTGATAGATAGATAGATAGATAGCTAGATAGATAGATAGATAGCTAGATAGATAGATAGATAGATAGATAGATAGATAGATAGATAGATAGATAGATAGATAGATAGATAGATAGATAGATACTTTATTAATCCCAAGGGGAAATTCACATAATCCAGCAGCAGTATACTGATACAAAGAAACAATATTAAATTAAATAGTAATAAAAATGAAAAAAATGGAAAAAAAAAATGGTAGCATTTACTCCCCCGGGTGGAATTGAAGAGTCGCCTATTTATTTATTTATTTATAATTTATTTATAAATTATTTGAAATTATTTGTTGGTATTGGGTCAAGGACGTAGGTGGAGGGTTTTAATTGAGATATTGTTTTTTGTAAATCAGGTAAATCTATCCTAGTGAAAGAGTTTAATTTGTTTATTTATTTTGTTTATTTAATACGAACCTGATTAAAAGAAATAATGATAACCAAATCCTTCATGACAGAAACAGTCATAACAGTGACAAAACAATTACATTGACAATCATGTTACGTTATTTTTAAAATGTTTCCTTTTCTTTTTCATAACTTCTTTAACACACTTTTTCTCCACTGCAAAGCGCAGGTATTTTGCTTGTTACAAATAGATCTGTTCAGTTTGCTTTGAGAATTGACCCTTTATTTTAGGAAGGTTACCACTTTCTTTGTAAAATCATATTCATTTGATTTTCTGACATAATGTACATCTACTTAGGAAGCTCAGGACAGTCCAGTCAGACTTTGCCGTATTTTTTGAGCTTCCTTGTGGAGGTTGACAAATTCTTAAAAAATTAATTTCTTTCATAAGTAGAAAGAGACAGCTCATTCTTTTTATATATTGTCATACATTAGTGCATTTCATTTAAACAAGGCTTAATGTTGGGGGAATAACATTTAAATGACATCAGATATACTGTATATGAAAACCCACAAAAGAACCAAATACTCATAGCTGGATATTAAATTAAAACTGCAGCTTAAGGAAAAATAAAAAAGCTGTTTTTATGATAAAACAAAAGTTAAAAAATTAAGCTTTAGGTAACTGAGGATAGAAAATTGTAATATAATTGCTGTGGACTAAGAGTCTTCATGGCTGATTGGGAATTGTAAGAGCCAATCTTACAAAGTTAATGCTTTAAGTTAAACTCATATTAGTGTGTGCTTAATTTGAATAGAATACCATTTTCTTCCATAGCCATACAGTAGATAATGGTAAAACCTTATCTACATCCGCGTAAGTTAATATGAGATAGAACTTTCTTAGCTATATCTGCAATACAGTGTGTTAATTAATTAATTTTGTGTGTTTTGAATAGTCCCATTGCTAACATGGACTGAAAGGCCCATTTGCAGTTTGTAGGTGGGATAAGCATACAGTTTTCTGAACATTTAGGAATGGTTCAACTGTACTGGAAAACTTAAAGAAACAAACTAGATATATAAGCTTTAAACAGAACGTTCTTCAACAAAACCTTTTCTTTTCTTTGCTATATCAATGTTTCTCTATTTTTGTTTGAACTATTTTACTTTGAATTTTTACTAAAGCTTTTAAAAACAAGGATATTTTGTCTGTGGAATCATTTCAACATGTCAAGCTATTGCCAGAATCCCATGAAGCAAACTAAAGCTGCAGAACTTTGGTGATTTTAGGTAAACGCAGCTACAGGAATTTTCCTTTTTTTAAAATTTGTTTTGTTACTTTACATTTTCCAAAGAGCTGGATTAATCACATAAGCAATTGGACAAGTGCCGCTGGGTTGTTCAGTGGCACCAAAAAACCAAAACATGAGAAACTGGACTGTTATGCATCGTCATGGCCGCATCTTTTTATATGCTGTGACAGACGTCCAGGGATCTTGCCCCACCGGGACACCGCCAGAAGGGAAGGACTGGGAGAAGATCAGTATCTTCCCTGGAATGTGAGAGGGCAGCCACCCTGGATTGTATGGGGGCTGCAGACCTGGGGAGCCCAACCCTGTGGAGCAATGTGGCCACTGACAGGGGACACTTGGTCAGCTCTGAAACTGGGGTATGCAGCGCTTCTGCCACACCCGGAAGTGCTGCCAGAAGAGGAGCTACATGGCTTAACAAGCCCGTGTGGGCTTAAAAATGCAGCCACACCCAGAAGTGCAGCCTAATTTAGGTCAATTATCACCTGGAGCACTTCTGGGTGGGCTATAAGAGAAGCTGACACCCACCACTGAAGGAGCCGGAGTCGGGAGGCACAGGACGGAGCTTGAAGGTGAGGATTCGAGGCGGAAGAAGAAGCAAGAAAGAACTTTGTTGGTGAAATGTGTTAACTGTTTGCTGTGTCATCGGGTGTTGGGTAATAAAGTATGTGTGTTTTTGGACTTTTGACATCCGCATCTGTCTGTGCCCAGGTACGAAGTTCACAATGCATTTTCCAGTGGGAATTAGAAAAAAAAATTAAAAGGTCATAAAAGTATTTGAAAGATATTAAGTTCTTATATGAGTGTTGGTATGCTAGGCACCCACTTCCTGTACAAAATGTGGTGACGCCAGTTAGAAAAATGAAACAGAATGGTACGAGGTTGGGGCAGGTATACACCGAGATTTTCTTATGAGTTTGTGTGCCCTCTCCCATTTGAAGACTAATTTGTATTTATAGTTGACTGGAAGTATGTATAACAATATGCTGGGTCTGTTTAGAACAATTGTGTGCTGAGACTTGGGCAACATTTGATGGTACCTGCACTATTTAACACTAAAGTATGAGGTATTTTGCTGTCTCTCTAATTTTACAGTAGATTAAATGTTACTTTAGTTTGCTATCAGTATCCACTTGATTCACTTTTAATTTGTGGCCTATGTTCTCCAGCATTTCTTCTTTCAAGACCCAATTATAATGCATCATGGAGGAAATATATAGTAGTTGGGCTTTTATTTGCCCATTTTGGCCAGTCTGTCTTCCTTGCCATGTGTCCACAGCCAGGCTTGAAAAGCATAAACAAGGATTTTCTTCCTGACCAATTGGATCTGAAATGCAGAATTGAATCACACAATATCTCACATCTCACAAAATCAAGGCAACATGTGAAAAACCATCATGATCCCACCAGGTACACTTGGACCATGTCAGAGCATATCAATGACTTTTTATGATTTTGTGTTAATTTGAAAAACCACTCAGGAGCTTGCAAGTCTGAATGATATGTCATAGAGGATGCCATCCTTTGTGGGTGTGCTAAGAGAGTCTAGAAGTGCAACCACAGTACACAATATGCCAGAAATTTCTTTTTTTTTCTCAGAAAAACTGTAGTGTGGTATATTGCATTTGATTTGTCATTCTGTGTGTGTGTGTGTGGGTGTGCGCGTGTGTGTGTGTGTGTGGGTGCATGTGAGGGCTAGGGATGGCATCAAAGGTGCTCATGTTCAACAGCATTATAGACTGTTAATCTGGCCAAGATGTTACATTACTGTTACATAAACTGATACACTGTCAACATAGGGTTTTTAATTGAAATGTATCACATTTAATAGTACTCTACCATAGCACGACTTCAAAACTTTAGATAAATGAACAGTTAAATCCATTTGATTTGTTCAGATGGGTCTAAATAGTTTTCTCTGACTAAACCCTATTAAAAGGCCATTTTATCTCTGTGGGGCTTGCAGTACTAAAAAAATACATTGCTTTTGCATATGTGAGTATGCTGTTGTGTAGGATTGTAACTACACACTGACAGAAGTTGATTTTGTTTAATGCTTAGCTGAAACCAAATCGCAAGGGATATTAACTGTGGAAAATTAAGAAGTCTTACCTGAAATAAAAACTAAAACACAAGAACCCAGAGATTTAGGATGCAGCTTTTAAAAAGCTCTTATGCAAACAAATACAAACTGTTAATGCAAGTGTATACCCCCCACTCTTTACAAACAGTGTCCTTCATCAACTGGCTGTGATGGGTTTAATTTAGGCTTATGGAATTCAAAATGTCAAAATAGTGTTTGAAATATATTACATGCCACTTACAATGGAGATATTTTTCTCCACAATTGCACTGTATTACCTTTAATAAAAATATAAGCTGAAAGTCACCATATAGACAGTGACATTGGAAACCTTTGATTTACTCAGGAAAATCATGCTATTGTTGGAAATGATGGTTTTGCCGTGTCACATTTTCTGAAACTTTCTTTTGAGGGAAATCTTTGCATTAAAGGCACAGTTCAAACCATTTTTCTCCACCTTGACTGCCAGATGCAAGTGTCAAACACCAGCTGTTTGATAAGCTTGGACATTGTATTTGTAGCCCACTTAGAATCATACATTATTTGTTTAGCTGTACAGTAAATACATTTTGATGATTGCGTTCCACTTTATAGCTTTGGAAATACAAAACCTAAATAAAAAATGTGAAACAGCAAGAGATGACAAGCATTTCATGCAATGCAAAAACTACAAAGAGAATCATCATGTGTTGCTTTGGAAACCTACCATTTAAAAAGAGTGGTGTTTTTCTGGCATGGAAATTCTAGTGGAATCATTGCAGAATTGTCCTATATTTGTGCAGCCTTCTTTAAACATTAACTTACCTAATTATTAACTACTTACTGTATATCTGTTAACTAATAATATTTGTCCCTCTTTTGCCAATGATTAGTAAGACTTGTGTACAGACCGTTTGCATCACAAAAGTCAATTAAACAATGGATGCTGGTGCCAGGTCATTCTCAACTGGTATCATGTCATTGTGATGCCCTCTAAAATTATCGTCATTAATAAAATACAGCAAAATAGATTTAAACATTAAGTAAAAAGAGAACCTTTCAAGCAGATGCTGCTCAGGTAATTATATTGGCTATAAACTGCCTTACATGAAATGACAAAGGAGAAGGCACAGTAACACTGAAAGAAAATGCAGACTACATCCATTTCAACCCAAAGGGATCGGGATTTACTGGACAGCACGAGGCTAGCAAAAATTGAAAAAATGGTTTTCTAAATATCTGGTATGGCCACAGATGGGGTAGCAAAGCCCCAAATCCTTCATACAACTACAAAGACACAAGGCCCAGGTTCAATACAACCCTTTATTAAATATATATATATATATATATATATATATATAGTGGTATGTGGCCAGCTTGTCATCCCGGCCAATACCCCCAGGCCGCCAGATGGAGCCGTTCCTGCAGTATGGAGGTGCCCCGAAGACCAGCAGGGAGTCATGGACTTTGTAGTTTTTATCCTCAGCCCTGCTGAGTACCACAGGGGCCGCAAGAGGGAGCTGCAGGGAGGACCGAAGACTTCTTTGTGCCCTATAACCCGGAAGTGCGTCATAGGCAGAGTGCCGGCAGAAGTGATGTACTTCCAGGGTGAAGAAAAGGACTTGTACCTGACCCGGAAGTGATAAAGAATCACATGGACTGGGGATTGGGAACACTTCCGGGTCAGGGAATATAAAAGAACTGTGGGAACTCCCAGACGGCGAGCTGAGCTGGGTGGAAGGGTGGCAACGCGTCTGGGAGTTGGAGGATTGTTTATTGTGTATTATTGTGATTTATTTATGAATATAGTGGAGGAGAGGGTGCTTTGTGCACTGTGGCAATTTAATAAAGTCATCGTTTGGACTTTTACCTGGTGTCTGGAGTCGTGGACAGGGGTTCAAGGGAGCGATAGCGCCCCCTATCTGTCACAATATATATATATATATATATATTAAAAAATATATATATAAAGGACTATGCAGTCCTGCTAGTGTCCTAATGGGAGCTGTGCCGGAGGGTGCTGCAGCACATTGTACTCAGGGAACACAAGGTCACTGGAGGTAGTCACCCCTGTGCTTCGATTATATCTTCCTGACTGGGAAAGGGGACACCAACCATCCCAGCCATAATGCCAGTCCATACTTGCCTTACATCAAGCTGGTCTTTCTACACCAGGACACTAACTCAGGAATATAATACTGCTGACTTTTTTCCATGAAGTGGGAGGCGCACAAATCACCTTCCTTTTTGGCTTTTTCAAATTTAGCGCTGCCAATCTTCCCTCCACAGTGATGGGTGGAGATCAAGATGCCACTCAGCCCAATCTAATTTGTGTTCGATTCATTCACAATATTAATCTGCTTTACTAGAGGAAGTATTACTGCGTGATGTGGAAGCAGATGGCCCTGCACTTAGTGCATGGTTGCAGGATCACCCGCAACCCAACTTGATGCCGGGAGCTGCTGATTGCCCCAGCTGTTCCACGTCCCCATTTTAAATAGTTAAGTGTGAGTACAAGAGGAAAGGAAAGGGAAAAACAAGAAAAGAAGAAGTTAAAGGAAAAGAGAGAGCAGTAGGAGGAAGTAGCTGGGAAGAGAGCCCCTAGGCAGGAGTGTGTGGCTGACACTCGCGGAGGTTGAATTGGGTCACTCCAGATGAACATGTCTGAGGAGCAGGAGTGGCCAGGAGTGTGAGTGGCTAACCGCAGAAGACCAGGAAGACAATGGGGGTGAGGAGACTTGGGAGGAGAGCCCCAATTTGAGTGTCATGGCGGCTGGGGTCCCAAGCCTTGGTTCGGAGAAGGAGCCACGGGACAGCAGGAACCCGGATCTGGGGAAGGTCAGCTGCGCCCGTTGTTAGCACGAGTTTTCTGCTGCAAGGCCCGTATGGGATAAGCAGAGGAGGCAGGGGAGCCACCAGTTAAAAGATTAAGGCATCTGGCTTTTAGAAAGGACATTTTTCTGCCAGTTGGTTTTAACCTCATTTTAATGGATTTATTATTCTGATTTTAACTTCCACTTCACCTTTGTTTTTAATTGGATTCTTTATTTACTGAACTTTCTGAACACTTGTTTAGGTTTTTTTTACTAAAAACACTAAGCACATTGCACCTTCCCCTTCCTTCATGTGGTGTCCTCATCTGCTGAGCTCATCCCTCTGAAACGTTATTGGCAGTGGCAGGTTCAAAAGGCTTCCAGTGGCACCCAGTAGCGTGGAGCTAACCCGTACTCAGCGACACATGACTAAGTTAATTAGTCTACGGGAAGCAAACCTAATTTCACATACTGCATAAACCAATGTTTTCCTAAATAGGAAATTTGTTGAAATGATGGAAAATTGGAGGCTGTTCTCAAAAGGTTGCACAGGGCTATAGGAGTATATTTCAATGGGTTTATCAATTGTTCCTTGTAGTAATGCACAGTATGTACAAATGTTAGCATTCAGGTGAAAGCCTCTCAATTTTGTCTAAAAAAGAAAAAAAAAAACTCCGCTCAAGGCTAAAGATGTGTTTCAGAATGAGCTGCACCCCACTACAACCATGCTGAATTTGATGTAGCATGAGTTGGCATGTATATCTACAGGACTGTGTCCCAAGACAGACTGGTGATCCATCCAGAAGTGGCTTCGATCTTACACCTCTGCATTCCCATGATCCTTTAAAGGAAAAATCAGTATCAGACAATGAATTAATGTATGAAAGAATGTGGTTGTGTTTGCTACTTTTGGGTGCTTTGATACATAATGAAAGGTTGCATTCTTTAGGAGATTCATTACCTCAGGCATCTCTCTAAGCAGGAATTTAGCTGCAAAACACCAAGCCTTTATCAAAAGGAGAATAAGCACACTGAGGAAATAATTATCATCAGGAGAACACTACAAAAATAACAAAATAATGACAGAAAATCAAAGAAAATCAAGCAGCCCTGCCAGACATTCCTCTTTGTGCCATTGACTGTCTTTTTTAGTAGCTGTGAACGCTGGCCCCGGCACAGACAGACGGACAACATTTCTGCACCCACACACCGTTTATTTACACTATAATACTATTTACAAAGTCCTGTGCACTCACAAACCCCAGTGCCTCCAGCACCGATTTCCCCAATGTCCAGGGCTCACAGTCCTTTTGCCTTCCTGGCCGCCTCCCGTCCTCTCTCTCCAGCTCAGTCTGCTTCCTCCCGACTTCCACCTCCTGACTGGAGAGAGGCGGCCCCTTTTATGGGGACCCGGATGAGCTCCAGCTGCTTCCCGGCACCTGACGTTGGCCACACCCCTGTGTGGCGGAAGTGCCGGCTGCGCACCTGGAAGCCATCCGTGCATCCCCGGTCGTCTTCCCCCCGGCACTTCCTGGTGTGGCGGAAGTGCCGGGCTCCCGGGATAATTAGGCACTGGGGCGCCGCCTGCCGGTGGCCACGGGTCCCTGCAGGGCTGGGCTTCCAAGCCCTGTACCCGAGGCCCCCTGCATAACCAGGACGGACGCCCCCACTCGGTCTGGAGGAGGCACACGCCCTCCTCCGGTCCTCCAAGGCGTCCCGACCGGGCTCCAGCCCCGGCCGAGGACCAGATGGGATAAACCGGCATCGGGGCCCCTACAGGGTAGGGCTTCCATGCCCTCGACCCGTGGACCCCAACAGAACCAGGACGGACGCCCCCTCGCGGTCTGGAGGAGGCACAAGCCCTCCTCACGTCCTCCTGGGCGTCCCGGCCGGGGACCACATAGCATATTTGTTTTCTACTTTCCAAATCCTTACATGCACACAATGACCAGATCTTTAGTGATAAATAACAGATAAAAGTGTATATGTTAAAACAATGTATCCACAGGTTAGTTTGTAGTGTAATCTTCCTTCATGTGTACCCAGTCCTGGTCTCCATCTCTTACACTTTGTTCCACTTATCTTCCAAAAGTAGGCTCATGGATGCACCTAAAATGTCATCTAAGACTACGTTCTGATAGGTGCTTCTAATCACTTTTGAGGACTGAGGTGGTAGTAGTCCTAGTATCGGCCAGTACAGGTTTCTGTCTCCCAGTGATTTATCCAGAGACATTTCCCTGCTTTGTATAATCGGTGTAAACTCATAATTTAATTGATGGTAAAGAAAATAGAGTATGGCATATCAATTGATGTATCTCTGTCCTAACACATGTTTTTATATTTATATTTCAAAAAATGGGGTGTCTCTCCAAGGGTTACAGTTTTGTGTCTTTTTTCATTACCACATGAAAGCCCAATCAGTAATTACATGAGTAGAAATTATTATCATTTTTCACAATACAATCTTATTGTAATAATGTACTAAAAAACTTTGTTCTATCACATATGTGCTGAGTGAATGTGTCTTTATTGAACCCACCCCAGCTATTGAAATTTACAGCTATTGTTTTATCATGAAGGTACGGCATAAAGTGATGTGCATGCAAGTTTATGAACAGCCTCCTTTATGAGAAAAGGACAATAAAATCTAGCAACAAACACGTTACTGTCATTTATTGGAGCCATTTATTAACTGAAAGTAGAAAGGTCTCTAAATAGATTTAAAATCCAATAACTGTATTGGAAAATGTCAGCTTGTTTCAGATAGAACAGTGCAGCTACACTTTTCATACACAATTCCTGTCATCTCATCATATACACCCCCATACAAATTCTACGAAGGTGATAAATAATTCAAACTGCACTTTGAAGCCACATTCCCTTAACAAGTTAATAAATTGATTTGCGGATAAATCATCTGTTTTGAAGTGGCTATTGACATTGAATCTTCAGTTCTTGGCTTTGATTTCAAAAACTACTTTTTTCTGAGAATGTCCCTAATTTCATGTGTCATTTTATCCAATACCAGAAGGAGACATTGACAGTTTGCTTTCAGAATGCTCCCTCTGCATATGTGTTTTCTTATTTTAAGTGCACTTTAGACTTTTTGGTGCTCCAATATCTATAATTGACTAGGCTACCAAGAGGCCAATGGTAGTGTTAAAGTAGCAGGAATTTATGGATGTAATTTCCCCACTTCTTGGATGTTACAACTATTTTACATATTTTCTACATGCATTATTTGTGGGGTGGGATGGCAAGACAAAAGTAATTTCTCACGTGCTAAAAAATAGCAAAAATTTCAATTTGTCTCAGTTCCATGTATTTTCATGCTGTTTTCTCCTTGGGTGTTTTGGAATACATTGTATTCATTTCTTTAATTCATTTGTTGATTTCAGATCATTTTCACATACCTGAAAATATTTTTTTTCTCATGGCCATTATCAGTTTGTGTAGCCTTTGTGTATATGGTTTCCATCCCAGATGTTACCATGTGACAGTTGTGGTGCATGACATCACACCACGGTATAAAGGTGTGGAATAGTGGGTCAGCTGCTTAACAGATAGTGGTCAAATAAATAAATAATTAAACTTTCGGCTTGATCAACATGGGTGTGGTTGCTTGCATGGTGGGGTGATTGAAACAGAGCATGTGAGGGTGTGATCTGTCTTGATAGATAGATGGATAGATGGATAGATACTTTATTAATCCCAAGGGGAAATTCACATACTCCAGCAGCAGCATACTGATAAAGAACAATATTAAATTAAAGAGTGATAACAATGAAGGTATAGACAGACAATTTTGTATAGTATTGTTTACCCCCCAAACCCCAAGCTCCTTGGTTTTGCTGGTGTTCAGTTGTAGGTGGTTTGAGTCGCACCATTTAACAAAGTCCTTGATTAGTTTCCCATACTCCTCCTCCTACCCACTCCAGATGCAGCCCATGATACCAGTGTCGTCTGCAAACTTTTGCATGTGGCAGGACTCCGAGTTGTATTGGAAGTCCGATGTATATAGGCTGAACAGGACCAGAGGAAGTACAGTCCCCTGTGGCGCTCCTGTGTTGCTGACCACAATGTCAGACCTGCAGTTCCCGATACGCACATACTGAGGTCTGTCTTTAAGATAGTCCACGACCCATGCTACCAGGTATGAATCTACTCCCATCTCTATCAGGTTGTCCTTAAGGAGCAGAGGTTGGATGGTGTTAAAGGCACTAGAGAAATCCAGAAACATAATTCTTACAGCACCACTGCCTCTGTCCAACTAGGAGAGGGATCAGTGTAGCATATAGATGATGGCATCCTCCACTCCTACCTTCTCCTGGTATGCGAACTGTAGAGGGTCGAGGACGTGGCGGACCTGTGGCCTCAGGTGGTGAAGCAGCAGCTGCTCCATGGTCTTCATCACATGTGACGTCAGAGCGACAGGCCAGAAGTCGTTCAGCTCACTAGGATGTGATACCTTTGGGACTGGGGTGATGCAAGATGTTTTCCAAAGCCTCGGGACTCTCCCCTGTTCCAGGCTCAGGTTGAAGATGCACTGTAGAGGACTCCCCAGCTCCAACGCACAGGCCTTCAGCAGTCGTGATGATACTCCATCTGATTGCTCCATTGGCCTTCCATGGTCCGCAGATAAGGTGCTGCACCAACGGAGGCATATAAGGGATGAGCCAGCCCAGAAAAAGGAAAGGAAATAGAATGGCCAGTGAGTAAGACGGACTTTAATATGTAGAGAAGACAAGAGACAGATGGGGAGAGAGACAGAGCTAGAGAGCAAGAGCACCTGTGCAACATGGAGTGAGAGGCAGGTGGTCAGGAGTGAGCTTTATGGCTGTAGGAGTCTGAGGTTGAAGAAAAGGCAGACCTACTGGGTGATCACCAGGGAGTAGGAGTGGGCCGATATGTGATGCCCCCACAGACGCTGAGGTACAGATGTGTGCGGCTCGGTGTGGAGCTCCCACAGTTGCCGAGGCCCTGGTAATGGAGACACAAGCCTGGATATAAAGGTTGACTGCACCTGTTGGGAGGACATCTCCTCTGGCTGCAACAACTCAGTCAGGGTAAGCAGAGGAGAAATTGTCTCTATGGTTTTTAACCTTGTTTATAATGGAATATTTATTGAACTGATTTTGACCTCCACAAACACTTTGGATTTTATTGGATTGTTTATTTATTCTGGATGGAGCACTGCACTTTTTGAACATTGTTTGTTTTGATTATTTAAATAAAAGCACTGCATCACTCCTATCCCCTGCTTTGCGAGTGTCTTCATTTGCCCGGCTCATGCCTTGGTTATGTTATCAGCGGTGGCGGGTTCAAGAGGCTCCCAGAAGGGACTGATAAACTGGAGCAGTTACAAACGGTCATTGTCAAACACTTCCTGGTTGTCCAAGGTTCTGGATTCAAACTTACTGTTTTGTATGTGTTGAACTTATGGGTTTATATACTCTTACACGTTTTATTGGAATTTTGATTTTTCTTTTCAGTGTTGGGATTAGTAGTTTGGTATATTCCAACTTTTGTAATGAATAGCTACAATAAATTATTTTGGTTTTGTCTCGTCTATCTTCTGGTGCCATTTGCCATTTTATCTAGCCTATTTCCCAGTCAAGAAGAACACATTCATATTAGAAAAGAGAATACTTGCAATCTCTAAATGATTTAAAAAAGAACATTCAGCATCTTGGAATGACCCAGTCTGACCCTAAACCTCCATCTTACTGAAATGCCATATATTCTTGCAATTTGACTAAAGAACAAACATTTGAATAAAACTGTAAAATGCTGGGGTCTTAAGTTAAAAGTAACCTATCCAAACAAGTTTATTACTACAGTCAAAGCAAAGATACTGGAAACAAAGGCCACAGATAAAACCAACCAAGACACCACAACAGAGAATTGTGGTTATCAAAGCTTACAGCCATCATACTCTCATAAGGCTTAACTTTAACACAGTTGACTGTAAATATGCAAAGCCCCTGGGGGGACATGGTGTAATTTTGTTTTCTGGGAAAAAATCTGTGTTGGACTGCTTACTGCCATGTGCACACACTTACTTTCACATACCCACACAGCAGATTGTATCAAGTTAAAATACACAGGTATCACATACCTTGAGATAAGCACCAAATAATACTGCATTAATTTCTATGAAAAGAACATACTGCTAAACAGATTGGTGTCACGTATATGTTGTGGTATATGACCGGCTTGTCATCCCGGCCAATACCCCCAGGCTGCCAGATGGAGCCCTCCCTGCAGTATGGAGGTGCCACGAAGACCAGCAGGGAATCATGGACTATGTAGTTTTTATACACGACCCTGCTGGATACCACAGGGGCTGCAAGAGGGAGCTGCAGGGAGGACCAAAGAATCATTTGTGTCCTATAATCCGGAAGTGCGTCATAGGAAGAGTGACAACAGAAGTAATGTGCTTCCGGGGTGAAGAAAAGGACTTGTACCTGACCCGGAGGTGATAAAGAATCACATGGACTGGGGATTGGGAACACTTCCGGGTCAGGGTGTATAAAAAGACTGTGGGAGCTCCCAGACGGCGAGCTGAGCTGGGTGGAAGGGTGGCAACGTGTCTGGGAGTGGTGGATTGGTTTATTGTGTTTATTGTGATTTATATAAGTATAGTGGAGGAGAGGGTGCTTTGTGCACGGTGGAAGATAAATAAAGTCAACTTGTGGAATTTTATCTGGTGTCTGGAGTCGTGGACAAAGGTTCAAGGGAGCGATAGCGCCCCCATCTGTCACAATGTGTTGGAGGATTCCCTCACGTGCTCCACTGAGGTATGTAACAACCCCTTTGGAACAAGGGGGGAGTTGCTGCTAACACTTTTTTCTTTTTTTTTCTATTTCAGTACTGAGAAACTGCCCATCGAAGGCACCTAGCCCACCCCTTCCAGTCCAGTTGCTTTAAATCATTTGCATCACAGAAGGAGCTGTCACTTTTGGCTCGTGCAAGCCACGAGATGGAGCATAACAATCCAGATGCTACTTAAACTTGAGAGAGCTCCAGACAGAGGGGAAGTGCGAAAACGTGCCTGTTTTGTTCAGTTTATTTTTATTTTTTGCACGTCTTCAGATGAATAAAAGGGATGACCCAGTTGGTGTCCCAAAAATTCTTCTTTCTGGAGTCTGCCCTTAATGCACCTGGCCACATTATACAGTTATACTCTATAAAAATAGATATTGGTAATTTTAACCCTTAAACTGCCGGAAATGGCTATAGTCGGTTCCCATTGCAATTTTCCAACATGTCGAAGCTGATCAATCAGTGCCGTACATTCGTTGAGCAGGCAGCTCATGACCACTGCCTCCCCGTAGCAAATCACTGTCCCTGGGATTCAGCCGCTTCACTAGACTAGCCTGCAACCATTAGCATTGGCCTCTGTGTGCTTGTGTGCAGCCATTTCTAGTGCAGTTGGCTCGGTGATTTACTGAATTTCATCAATGGCGTCAGTTGCACCTTGTACATGTAATAATAGATTGTTGCGGTAGTTTTTTTATAGTTTTTACAGTGCATTGGCAGTGTGTAAAATGATCAGTATTTGCAGTAACTGTGATACTTTTTGCATGAAAAAAATGTGTTCCATTAAAATTTCACTTTTCTTGGTGAATTGTGACATTTCCTTGAAAATGCTGCAAAAAAGTATTTGGAATCCAGGGGTGCATTAACCCCAAAGTATGTGGCAGTTTAAAGGTTAAAAAAAGTATAGATTTGAATCCAGGTCATTGGATCTGTGCAGCAGTATACAGTAGCTAACCACTGCAGTACTGTGTTGTAAAAGGTAATTGAATTAGCTGGATAATTACTCACAGCAACTTACTAGCATGCAGCCAATTTCTTGTTCACACTAGGTATGACAGCAATTCATATTCAATTTTGATTGAATGTGAATTTTGCCCAGTCCAGTTCAGGTACACTAAAAAATTCTCATTCCACACTCATTCGCACCATCTCTTATATTCAAATGAATTGTATTTAACATGCTCTCTAAAGGGGTAAATTGTATCGGGCCACTTTAATTGTTACTGTTTTGTGACAAGGGACATGCACTTGTCAAAATTAAGTAATTTTTACATAGTCAAACTTGAATATCCTATTTCACTGGGAAACCTGGCACACTGAAGCATTCACTGCCCTGTGCAGAACGAACTGCAATATTTAGAGGGCACAGCACTGCTAAATCATATTGCGACAGTTTTTAATAACATGTTTTTTGACAAGATGGTTTCCTAAGTTAAACTGCAGGTGATATTTACTTAGCCCAAACACAGGTACTCTAGTGAAATTTGTTAACTAACCTGCAATATTAAAGTGAGAAGTCGAGCAAAATGACACCTTTTACTGGCTAACTGAACTGATTACAATATGCAAGCTTTCCAGGCAATTGAGGCCCTTTCTTCAGGTAGATTGTAAACATGGTACAAGACCCTACTACTACAAACAAAAAAGTGGACTTATATTTACAGGTGCAAATCAAACAGTGTCATGAAGAAAACACAAAAGTCAATAACACCAAAAAAAATGAAACTGTAAAATATTAATAATAAGTATGGCAAGCCCCAAAAGAAAAACAGACAAGAACAATAAATGTATAAACACAAAAAATAGCAGACTTCCTATGTGAAAATGTTGGCAGGAATATACTCCATAATAACACAGTCTCTCAGATAGGATGATCCACAAAAATATTCTCAAGAGAAAAAAAAAATATTGTACATACAAAAAGACCCAATTCACATAAATAACTCCACCAAAACTATACTAGGAGATATATATAGATATGTATGTTGTGGAAATCGTACCCCCAAACACAGACAGACTGACACCAGGATGTCCAAAACACACTCCTTTATTTTTCTTTGAGCACCACAATGCCTTCTCTCACCAACTCTCTTGCTTTCTTCCTCTTTCTCTTCTTCTTCTTTCTCTCTTTCTTTCTCTTCTTCTTTCTCTCTCTCTGACCTCCTCCTCACAAGCTTCGTCTCCTTCCTCCCAACTCTGGCTCGTCTGCTAGAAGGAGGCGGCCCCTTTTATCATGGCCCGGATGAGCCCCAGGTGCTCTCCTTGACGTCACTTCCTGGTGTGGCGGAAGTGTCAGGAAAGCACCTGGAAGCACTCCGGGTCTTCTTGGAATTATTTCCGGCAGCACTTCCTGGTGTGGCGGAAGTGCTGCCATCCAAGATTCCCTTACTGTCCGGGCACCCCCCTGGCGGTGGCCACGTCCTCTCAGGAATGTCCCAGGTCCCTCCTTGTGGCCCCCAGTTAGGCCCGGGTGGCTGCCCTCTCGTGGCTGAGGAGTAACAGTGTCCACGTCGGGGACTATCCAGACGTCCTGACCGGGTTGTGGCCCCTGGCATCCTCGACAATGTATAGATATATATACAGAAAAAATATACACAAAAATAAGACACAGGCCGCTATACTTGATGTATTTAAAAGGCTGAGCAAAAACAAACACTCAGTACTACAACTCAGTTGGGAAGAGAGACGACCCCTACAAGTAGGAAGCGCCTTTTATACTCTGTGCTGTTTCGGCAACCAATCCTAAAGCTCTACATTACTCACTAACCATTCGCAAGTGACACAGACATGTTCATGCTTCAGGTTGCATCCCTGATTCTGCAAGGCCTCTATTAAAATACAAACGCACACGTGGGCGTCAGGGCTCAAGCAGTTTCCAACTAGGGGGAAACCCAAAAATGCTTGATGTGTTGCATAAACTAGAGATCAAGACGAGTCATGTGGTATTACATATCTGGAGCGTTTCGTGTATCAGTGAGTCAGGCTGTACAGAAAAAAGTGAAGTGATTTCATAGTGTTCTTAAGTAATTTTTATGAATACAAAAAAAAAAAAAGGTCGTTCTAGGCAATCATACCAGAAAGTCTACCAGATTGCAATTTAGATTTCACTTGCATCTTTAGTAATCAAACAGTGTCTTCCCTATCACCTCAGAAGAATACTTAATTGTCCAAAAATTCTCTTTAATGGTTATGTAAACAGTATATACAGTATACACATATATTATGAGCAGTGTGCAACTACAAAAAGTACATATATATTATAATTTCACATTTTTGGGGGATTATTTTCTACAAAATGTCTTTTTATGCCATGTATACATTATACAGCAAAGCAACTGCATTTTCTTTACTTATTTTCTGTGCAACTGTAAGGAGAATGGCAAATAGTGTTTAATACATTGAGTAAGACAAATGGAGTGCATAAAATTTCACTTAAATCCTTGTATATTGAATGCAGTCTTACACAAGGAGCAAAAGGACCTGAGGAAATGCTTTGTAATGTCCTATAGCTTGCCTGATAATATTAAAAAATTTCAGGCCTTTGCAAATGATCTTTTTGCTTTCATTATGTCCTAGAAGTACTTTTAAAGGTTTATATTGATGATGTATTTTTTTTTTTCAAAATTCAGTTTTGATCATATTAAATAGGTACAGTACTTGTGTTTTTGTCATCTTTCTGTCACGTTTCATGTGATCTTAAATTATAAAATCTCTCAAAATGGTTTATTGATAGACTGAAGTAAAATAATTTATAATAAATACCCATCTCATTCCAGCACAGACGTAAACAGTTATAAAAGTTACAGGGTTTGCTAATTATTAACAACACAAATTTTAATTTCAACATTGCTCCAATTACTGCTGCACACTATAAACACCTAAAGCCAGTTTTATAGACAGTAGAAGCTAAGCAATCTTTTCCAGCCTACCAACTATTTATTTATTGAGCCCACACAAATCTGTTTTAAGATTGCTGGGAGCCAGAGGCTATCAGTTAGAATTGGGTGAATGGAAGGAACCGTGATTTTTCAGGCAAAATAAATTATGATTAAGGCAGTTAATGAACATTTTGAATATTTAATAAACACCATTTCTTTTTTGTTTTTGCTATTGTGGCCTGTAAGGGGGCACTTCTGAACCCCCAAGCCACACAAATAACTACAATTACACAAGTCCTGGGTTCCGACAGACTTTTTATTAAACAAAATGCCTTCTCATAAGCTTTTTTTCCACAATAAATTGAACTTCCTTCCTCTGCCTCCACTCCAGGTGAGTGTTGCCCTACTCTGCTTCTGGCTTTGACTGCCTGGGTGAGATGAAAGGCTCCGCTTTCTCACTTAGATCTGGGTGTAATTCTAGCACATCAGCACTGCAACCAGGAAGTAATTCTGGGTTAGGCAAAAATTCCCAATGACAGCGGACCCTGCCTTCTAGAGGCACTCGAGGACTCCAACAGGGCTACCCACAAAAACTACAATTCCCAAGTGGACTGGCAGGAATCCAAATGGGAGCCATGCCAAAGGGAATTTGCCACCTAGTATACAGGGGAACATATAGCCCTGGAAAGGATTCTACCTCTGTTCTTACACTAAAATGGCCTCCCATCTAAGAATGGTAGCAATAATCAACCTCACTTTGATATCTGGCTATTATCCACCTTTAAACTATTCATGTCATAGTGCACCTCGCTTAAGTGCCAATGTGAATGTATTAAAACATTACATAACCAAAATATTTATACTGCGGGTTGGTACTGTCATTTATGCCTTTCCCTCTTTTGCCCTCAGATATGAAGACAGGACACATGACAAATTGTGACGTCATCTCCACTTCTGTAGGATGTCCCACCCTTTCCAGTCCCAGGGTAAATGTGAGTATGCAACAGCAAAAGTCATCAGTCAAACCATGATCCACATCTGAATACCAGAAAGACCAGTATCTTGGCCAAAAACATTTTTTTCTTTGTTTTTGTGGCCTTATCAGCCTGACAATTAAATGGGGTACACCTGGTAGTACCCCAACTGTATCTTTGTATTGTTCTCTTATTAAACCAGATGAACATTACTTGTATATATACTGTGTATGAAACTACATCATGCTGAACCATACCATCTCCATGGGAGGCTTACAAAGTAATCAGTGTTTTAACATTTGAAACTTTATATACAAAGAAAATATATATACTTTTAAGGACTAATTTAACCCTATGTGAGTTACTTTAACACTGGAGAATTTGCTGTGCTTCTGCACTTCAGTCTCAAAAAGACCAAATACGAATCCAAATTAAAAGAGTAAACAATTACTTACTAAAAGGCCACTCAAATGTTGCAATTTCAAGTTGAAGTTGTCTCTAAATTTAAATTATTACCACCCATTTTCTTTATTGTATATTTACATTTGATGTTTCTGTCTTTGATGAGTAACCTAAAATAGATCTGGTACTGTGTTTGATTCAAATCCAATCCAGGGATGGTTTCTGTCTCTCACCCAAAGCTGGCATTATAGGTTTTGGTTTTGATCCTCTACAAACCTATCTTTGAAAAGCAGATTTAGAATATTGACACCTGTATCTTAATTTTATTAATTTTTTTAAATAAACTGATTACAGAAAAGTTTCCATTTTTTAACTCTCTTAAGAGAAAAAATGTACTATGGTAAAAAAGAAATTAAATTAGGGCACTGGAGTTAAATTAAAGGAAAGAACCTTACAAACAATATCCGGGCACACCCTAAACAGAGATGTTGATCCATGGCATGTAGCATTCAGTACACTAAAGGAGAGAGGGGGGCACTATCTAAACTGAAAAACTTAATTGTGAAGGACACAAGTGGTTGGATCAAGATGTCAACAAATGCTGCTCAATACATTCATTAACTGTGCTCTCATCTGTCAAGATGCTGTTTCTCTGGCCTTTCCTATTGAGCTTTCAACACTAGCACAGCTCTGCGAAAGTGATTAATCTGCACAGGCTGTATGCTTCCTGAAGCAAGCTCAATACTGTCAGCAGAGTATGAATCAGCAATATGTTGCATTCTTCCACTGATGACTTAGTTTTTCCCTTTTGTACATGATGTGCTTAAACTGGCAATAAAATCATTGTTGGTATTTTATATTGTTATGTTGCTTCTGGCTGGAAGCCAAACAGTAAATGACAAGACAGACGTAAGCTGTAGCATTGCTTATACATATCCATCCATCCATCCATTATCCAACCCTCTATATCCTAACTACAGGGTCACGGGGGTCTGCTGGAGCCAATCCCAGCCAACACAGGGCGCAAGGCAGGAAACAAACCCCGGGCAGGGTGCCAGCCCACCACAGGCTTATACATATTCAAATGTTTAATAAGCAAATGCATTCTTTTGCTTTTATGAATGAATTATTTAGATAATCACCAACAACTAGCACTATTCAATTCTGCACTTATTCACATGTGCAAGTAAGTGCTGTAAGTATGTTTGACTGAGAATTACTGCAGAAAAATACATGTATAAGTTATAGGAGCACAAACAGTTTTCTCCAAATCAAACAAAAATGCTGATGGCCACTTTATTCATCTCATAGTAGTATCTATCCAGGCATTTTCTTAACCTGCTTATCCAGGGCAGGGCTGCAGGGAAGATGGAGCCTCTCTCAGCAATGAATGGGCACAAGTCAGAAGCAACACCTAGACAGGGTGTTAGCTCATCACAAGGTGAACACACTCAGACATTTGGCCAATTTAGCAACACCAATTCACCCAACCTGCATGTCTTTGGCCTGTTGGAAGAAAACTGGAGCATCCAGAAGAAACTCATGTGAATGTGGGGAAGACATGCAAACTCATAATAACACCCAATGTAAAATCATGATGGTCACACTAGGTTCCTTTTTGTACTCATAAGGCTAGAATTAAAAAGACAAAAATGTCTGTATATTCTATTCTTCTTGGGTTTCTTTTGACTGAGCAGTTTTACAACACTATCCATCCATTAACCAACCCGTTATATCCTAACTACAGGGTCACAGGTTTCTGCTGGAGCCAATCCCAATCAACAAACCCCAGGCAGGGCGCCAGCTAACCACAGGGCACACACACACATACACCAAGCACACACTAGGGACAATTTAGGATCGCCAATGCGCCTAACCTGCATGTCTTTGGACTGTGGGAGGAAACCGGAGTACCCAGAGGAAACCCACACAGACACGGGATAAACATGCAAACTCCATGCAGGGAGGACCCGGGAAGTGAACCTGGGTCTCCTAACTGTGAGGCAGCAGCGCTACCCACTGTGCCACCGTGCCACCCTTTACAACACTATTAGACTGAAACATAATTTCAGATAAAACCTCAAGAATGAATTTTCATAACCATTCCAACTTAGCATATCATGGTTTGCTTAATTTTCCAATAGTGAGTAAATAAAATCCCTTAGCTCAGTTCAACAATAACAATTTATTTCATGGATAGCCCAAAATCAAATAATATGCTTGAACAGGCCCTATTTTTGGACAGCACCCCAGCCTTTTCTTCTTATGAAAACAAGACATCCCTCCAAACAAAAATAAAACTTTTAGGAAGAAAAAAATGGAAGAAATCTTGGGAAAGTCCATTCAGAGAGATAAACCCTTACAGGAATGTTTGGGTGTACAATGGGTGTCTCAGTTCAGAGTATAAAGTGTCAGTCAGTCAGTCATTTTCCAACTTTCTATATCCTAACACAGGGACACGGGGGTCTGCTGGAGCCAATCCCAGCCAGCACAGGGCGCAAGGCAGGAACAAACCCAGGGCAGGGTGACAGCCCACTGCAGGGCACACACACCAACACACCAAGCACACACACTAGGGACAATTTAGGATCGCCAATGCACCTAACCTGCTTGTCTTTGGACTGTGGGAGGAAACCGGAGCACTCAGAGGAAACCCACACAGACACAGGGAGAACAAACTCCATACAGGGAGGACCTGGGAAGCAAACCCAGTTCTCCTTACTGTGAGGCAGCAGCACTACCACTGCACCACCATGAGACCCTAGTATGAAGTATGTCAAGACTAATTATGTGGAAAAATGTAGATCCCATGTGTTAATTAAACCAGGACACTTACAAGAAAATGTACAATTTGATTTGTGACTCCTTTAATATTACCTAAAAGACATGACCAGAGATGTACTAACTGTGGTTCAGACTTCAATTAGAACTTTGAGCTTGTACATGTCCTGTCACTTCAAGATTTATTTCAAATGCCTACCATATTCTCTATAGTAAAAACTGATGCAGTATTGCAATGTACAGCACACCCATTTAAATAAGTACAACACAGACCAATGAAGTCATATATAAGAAAGGACCATGAACATATTCCTGAAAGGTCCAAGTGAGGAATGAGGTAGAAAAAGTACTTTTGTCATTGCAATAATCTACTGTCTTTGTGCATATTCTTTTCCAAACATATCATAGTTCCGTTACAAGAAGATGATTAATGGCCAAGGTGGGACAAAAACTACTATCCTGATCCAATTTAAGAGAGACTATTCCTCAAATAGTTATTATACATATTTACAGTAGTTGTAACAACTTTTTAATGCACAATGTAAAATAGAAAATATGGTGTTAATTTCATTTTTATATGATTTAAAGGTTTTGTGATGTGCTTTTTATTCTTTTCTGTGTTGCAAACTCAAGCAAAAATAAAAACTGTGGGATTTTTTTTCAACTTGTTATGGAGCCCCTCTGCCTCATAGATCCATGAATCTGGGCTTGCATTTTAGCCTGTAAGTTGCATCTTCTTTCCAAGTTTTTGTTTTTTATTACCCACAACTCAAAGAGGCTATTGTTCGATTAATTGATGGCTCCAAATTGGCAGCAATGTGTAAGTGTGGGTGGGTGCATGTGTGTGACCTGCAATAAACAGACACTCCTTCAAGAGCTGGTTCCTATCTTAAACCCTAGAATGGGTTTTCACTCCCAGCAGCCATGAATTTGGATTAAGTGAGCTCATAAAATGAAGGATTTTGCTTGTCTATACAAGTGATACAAAAACTTGTGTTTTTTTAACTTGTTAAATAAGCATAAAAAAGTCTTATTTAAATTTCATTCACTTCTCTGGTTATGCATATATTGTACATGTAGTTAATTTAATACCTGTCTATAAAAGGGCCTAAGAGTTGACAGTGCTGGCCAGAAAAATGTCAACAAAATTAACTCCAATAGCGTGGACTGCAGAAAGCATTTGTATTTAGGGGATTCATGCCTAACGGGGGTTTAAGGAATATTTCACAAAGATTGATACAGCATTTTGTTTTTACAATTGACAACGGCAATAGCAGTTTTCAGATATGTTAAAAAGATGAATCAAAGTTAATTTACTGCAAAGTTGATTTAAAATTGCTACCAATTATAACTCTGTATTGGAATCAAAGCTTAAATTTGAATTCCCTCAACATTAAATGGACTTGAATAAATGTCTTCTAATAACAGAGATTGAAAGCTACTAATTATTTTAGCCATTTAAAAACCACTGCCTTCATTCATTCTCTTTTTAGTACCTTCTAAAGAAGAGTGACTTAGCATGTGCTATCGAAAAAAATTGTGCTTTATTCTCTATTATCATGGCCTAGTTCTATTGCAAAATTTGTGATTTTTTTTCATTTACTTAGATAGATAGATAGATAGATAGATAGATAGATAGATAGATAGATAGATA
>JANRMT010062794.1:14057071-14151312 GCA_026402145.1 Polypterus bichir lapradei | reverse complement strand
ATAGATAGATAGATAGATAGATAGATAGATAGATAGATAGATAGATACTTTATTAATCCCAAGGGGAAATTCACAAATTTTCTTAGCAGTTTTCTTATAGTGTATGCACACAACATGCCACAAAATGCACATAACATACAGTGTTAATTGGTGTTGCAAAGTACAATATCCAGGTGGATAATAGTGTTAGCTTTTCCAAGAATACAAGACTTTGCTTTGATTTAAAAAAAAATAACAAGTTTATTTTAAATTTATTGTCTCCTGTGCACAGTATAACGAAATTCTATTTGCACACTTCCCCAACATGCACCATGTTGACACCGTCCAGCGGCATGTTATCTAAAAAATGACATCACAATGTATGAGTTAGTGATAAGCGAAAAAACAGAGTTTCGCAAAATTGACTCTACATTAAGCTTTGCATATGGTTTCACAATTGCAAAATTCATTAAAAAGATTGTTTTTGGAATTTATGAAGGTTTTTTGAGGGGTAAAAAGAAAGACAGATTGCTCCCTAAGGTTTTGGCAACACGGTACACCCCTTTTGGACCCATACATTTCTGACAAAGGGTCAAAATTTAAATAAACTGGGAGTAAGTGTGTTTTGGAAATGTAAATAGGATAAACACAGCCCACGATGAGACAAAAAGACATACTCTCAGAAAAAAAGCTGCAATCCAGTGAGATAATGAAACTAGTATCCAATGTAGATGAGAAAAAAAAATGCTACAGCTTTGGTCTTAAGATCCTACTTTTGCCAGGGCGCCAATTTAAACTTTACGTACTGAGCTAGGCCCCTTGCCATTAGCCCCAGCGCAATTCTTTTGCGTGAAGGGAATTGTAGTCCTGACATTGGTATTGCCACAAGACTGCAGTTGAGATGAAAAATAGATAGGGGTTGGAGAGGCGGAGTATATATACTACACAACCTTTAACCTTGTTCATTAGTGTGACTTTCACTGGTCGCAAAAAGGCATAGTAGGGAAAAGAATTCCATTTCGCTCAAAACACTGGCTTATCTCTAAAATTAGGCTAAAAGCAATCTGAGCTTAAGTACGGCCCTAACCTCTTTAATCCCACTCCATGTCTATATCTTGATCTATGTCCAAAAGTGAGTACGCAGTCTTAAAGGACCTCAGTAAAACACATTGTCAATAAACACTCTGAACAAACTGCAGAGCTCTAGGATGAATATGGGAGGAATACAACAATCTCTAAAGCACTTTTATAAATTCCAGCCAGACATATAAAAAGAACAAAAAACAGTCATTTTATTTTTTTCCTGTTATACCATATTTACTCATGTACCACGCGCCCTCATGTAAGACGCGCACCCTAATTTTTACAAAGAAAATCGTGAAAATCGTTTTGCCCCATGTACGACGCGCATTGTGATTGTAGAGTAAGTGTTTAGAGAGAGAGAGAGCGCAAGCGAGAAAGAGCACAAGCAAGCAAGCGAGAGGGAGAGAGCGCGAGTGCACGAGCAAGCAAGCGAGAGAGAGCGCGAGCAAGTGAGCGAGAGAGAGAGCGTGAGTGTGTGAGCGAGAGAGAAAGAGAGCGTGAGTGCGCGAGCAAGCGAGAGAGAGAGTGTGAGTGCGTGAGCAAGTGAGCGTGAGAGAGAGCGCAAGCGACCAAGCGAGAGACAGCGTGAGTGCGCAAGCGAGAGAGAGCATGAGTGCGTGAGCAAGCGAGTGAGAGAGAGAGCGAGCCCAAGCAGAAGAAGTAAACATTACAGAATTACATTTCCTTGTGTGTGACGCACACCTGATTTTCTAATGCTAATTTTTGGGAAAAAACGTGCATGTGGTACACACGTAAATACGGTATATAAGTGGAAAAATCCAGTAGTTAGTATTCAGTATGATTACCAGAAACAAAGAGGGTTTCACATTTATAAATTTTATGTATAGACAAAGGAGCCAGCTGGCATTAAGAAATTGCATACCAAAAAAGAGTATAAACAAACAAAAAGAATATTATCAGGGAAGACAGGGAAAAATACTCTGGGATGTAGACTGCACTAAATATAAAGGTGCTGTCCACAAAGACACACAAGGGCAGCACATGCGGAAGTAAACAGACAAACTATGCAGGACAAAAGGAACATGGAAACTTCACAGAAAATCAGATGCCAAGGCTAAGGACAAGTCATTTGCTGGTTGAGTTTGGGTGGCAGATCCCACTAACAGTAAAGTAGAAGAGCATCAGCTGGTTATATTCAAATGATGCTCAGAAAAAGATTCAATAGTAAAAGCACAATATACAAATGTGCCATTGTTTTTCTAGAGAAAGCTGACATACCTGAAACTTCGAAAAAAATAAATCCTCAGATACACTTTTAATTTGTTACAGATCATTAAGAATCTGATCATATCACATGGTAATTTAAAAAAAGGAAAAAAAAGAATTTTTTTACAAATCTCCATAGCCATGTTAATAAAATCCTTTTTCTTTGGCAGGCATGATGCAGGGGGCTCATGTTTGTTGTGAACCATTGGATTTAACCTTGAGCTGCTTAGAGAAGATCACATAAACATGAAAAAAGTAAAAAAAGCAGATAGAGCTAGTAAACAATCAAAAGAGGACACATTGATGTATGTAAATAACATAATAAATATATTTTTTGGTAAATGCCAGACTTGCACAGTGTTGGATTCCATTGATTATTTCAGAATTATGAACGGTCCTCAGTGCTTTCTCAGTTGTTGCCTTATATTCTGTATAAAAGAGAAATCTGTATTCAATATTTTGCCATGTTTGGATTCTTTTAAGTCCGGCTAATATTAGAAAATTGCATTTTGAAGATGTATCCTTTCTGACTACTTTATACATGGTATTTAGTACTTTATACTTTGTGTTTGTAATGACATGTTCCTGATGATAGCATGAAAGGATGACTTGAAAGCACAGGAGAACAAGAAGAGGTTGTCAAATGACACTGAAAGAAAATCTAATGGCTTATTATAAAATAACAGACAGCTCTCTTATGTTTTAAATGAAAGTGTAGCCCAAACAGACAAAAGGGAATATATATATATATATATATATATATATATATATATATATATTTTTTTTTTTTTTTATTTTTTTATTTATTTATTTATTTATTTATGTATAACATTTATAAATTGGCCTGAGCTTCTGCTTTCACTGGCAGCAGTAAAAGGCAACAGAATTACAACTTATTGAAATTAGAGGAATATATTGATTCCCCAAGTTGTTTTTATAATCTTGTAAAGAATTCAAGAATGACATTTAGAAATGTCAATAAGATGCACATTTCCAGGCAGCAAAAAGGCAGATTTCCTCTGCTGGAGATTCAAAAACTTTGAATTTGTGTACATACGGGTATTTAAATGTAACTTGAGCCCCCAGTGGCTAGTCTAACAGCGCACTAAGAGTACATTAGGAGGTTATTTGGACAAGACAATGCTTTACACCAGAAAATTAGTCCTAAAAGCATGATGTTTGTTCAGGAAAGAGGCTCAATTGATTGAGCATAGTAACAAAACTGTCTAAATATAAGTGGAGTAGCATTGGCTGTACATACCAAATAGTGCATCAGTCATGTTTCCAGTATGATACTTTATGCTGGACTGTACTATATGCATCTTACCATACAGTAAAACAGCAGATGCCTGCAGTTTCCTGAAGCAAATTTTAAAAATATTATGGAGTAGCTTCACTCCCTTGCAATAATTTATATCTATGTATATTTATCTCTTTCCCCTTCTGTCTAAATCTATCTAGATCTGTACACACACACACACATTAATTTTTAAATGATATTATTGCTAGCAATCTCCCATCTTTCCATCCTAACTTCAAAGTATCCACAATAGCCACTGGACTATATTGTCATGGTAGTCTGCATGTGACACCACAATCACTTTTCTCAATAAAAAAAAAAAAAGATGGGAGGTGCTTGAAATAGTTGTATTCTTTTAATTAAATCCTATTTTAACTTATTTGTGTTTGTTATTTTTCACATTGGGCGTTTTGCACATTGATATTTAGTGTTGTTAACTCATTGGGTAAATAGGTTCTTTACAGTAGGGATGAGATGTTTGACACAAATACATTGAGGTTTATTTTTCTTTTTTTTAAAGCAAATTTTGCAGACACAGTGTGTTAAAGCTTGTTTGAAATTCCTAAAACCATGTTTCAGACATCACTGGAACACCAAAAACTATTTGACTGTTCCAAAACCTCATAAGTTAAAAAAGGAGACCACTTGTCATACTTCATTTGAAGCTGATATTGAAAAAAAAAATTGGGAACCAGAATTTAAGAGTGTGGGAACATTTCAATCTGTTGTTCCCCAAAATAGTAAATACTATATATATCATTATTCTGTAGTGAAACAATGTGTCATTAACAATGTAGGCTATTTTGAATTCTTAATTGCTTTATCTTGTTCAGGGTTGTATTTCTATAATTACTATTATTTCAAGGTTCAGTGTCAGCTGTGTTCTCAAACCTTAGCATATAACAATTACACTTTGTCAAGGCTGAGACCCCATTGTTCCATATGCGATAATGCAGCAATATCTATGCCCAACATCAATGATGATGGCAATGCTGGAGATTTGTTATTTGTTTATTATCATTTTATTTTACTGTTCCTTCTTCAACAACCTATTGCTAATCATAGAGTATATCACATCTCACCAAGCTCCCAGCTTGGGTTAACAAGGTTTCTCTAGGACTGCACACTTTCCCTCTGCAACCCTATACCTAACACATATGAGACTCTCCTAATGTGACAGGTCGTATCACAAGAATAAGGTGAAAATCAAAGATAACTATTTAGAGCCAGCTTTTCTGTGTAAATAGTTATGAACTGGCATGTATCTTGGTTTAGATAAGGGCAGCAGTTCATGTAAGGTGGAAACAGGTTAGAAAACTGTAAGAGGACCTGAAGCCCCAGACAACATTACAAAAAGATTGCTTAACAGAAGAGGAAAGGAATAGAAAGACAGACTTGTCCACCAGACAGCTGTGCACGCATCAGTGAAGGAACTCCATAACAGGAGAGGAGTTGAAGGGGTTGGTAGGGTGCTATTAGCCACGGCAGTACACTGGCCATATAAGACCAGGGGGTTTGGAACTGGGAGGGTTTTTCTGCCGTGGATAACCAGAGAGTGAACATTCATCTTTGGGGATAGTCCTAGAGGTCTGAAAAGTGGGCCTTATCTTGTGGACTTTGTGTTTCTTTCTCTGTTTATATAGTTTTTCAATTTTCAGGAACCAAAAGGAAGAAGAAAGGATTTGTTTTTGTAAATATTTGTTTCTTTGGTTTATTTTTATTATTTGTTGGAGAGTGTCATCGAGAATGAGCTTATTTGTTTTGAATACTTTTTTTTTATTTAATGTTTATAAATAGGACACTTTATTTATTTATTTATTTTTTACACTTTTACATGAATTTGTGTCTAGGATTACTCCAACATTGATCTGCTTGGGCACAACTCCAGATGTGCAGAATTCAAGCTGTGCCTGGGTTGAAGTACCTACTTATTTATTTTGTTAACATTGTAGAAAGTCTGCAAATATGACTTTCATTAATATTATTAAGAACATCTAAATAGGCCTACAGGTAAATATTAGAATACTAATAGAGGCACACTTTCTCTTTTGTATATGAATGGCAGTGTTGATATTGCAGGGTGTTTATTTTTTATTTAATTAAAAATGTTCTTGCTGATTTTCTTTTAATGTTACTATATAGAATTAATCTAGAATGTGTAGAGGGATAAAGGGGAAATAGCAGAAGGTAAAAATGAATAGAAAGATGTATAGTGCTTTTCAGAATATTAATTTAGTTGGTAGTGGAAAGGTTTCTCCTTCCTTCTCGCATGCATGTTATCTAGAGAGACCATCTGGGGCCATTTTCGCAAGATAGGCTACTTTATGGTTTCCTCACTCAGCACCACTGTTAGTTTTAGTTTAATATGAGCTATGCTATTAATTCATAATATTTATATGATGCCCACAAAACATTGCTGCTTCCATGTAAATAGGTAGGTTCTAAACATAAACTTCAAAAAATGGTTGGATGTTACTTACATTCACACTATATCTAACTTTCTCCATTTCTACTTTTTGAGCTAGAAGACTACAAAAAAGATGAACAAGAAACTAACGTTTAAATACAGTGAAACTAGAGAGTTTCGTAGATGGTCGCTTGGGCAATCCAGTCACGTAAGTGTTGTCCAAAGAGTGCTTCAGCAAATTGTCAAACAAAAACAATCTTTTAGGATTCACTGGAGCTTGGAAAGCACACTTACAAACCAATTCATGAAGTAATAGTTATTACTGTAAACACAAGAGTAATCTTTTAAGAAAAACAATAGCCAGGTGGCCACCCTAATATTGGAGAAATGGGACAATGTGGTAATGAGCCTTTGCTTGGTTTAGAAGTATGAGATGGTGGGTATGGGATGAAGGAATTTAATTTTTTTTTCTTCAAGTCTTGCTTACTAGCTTATTTTAAATTCAACTTGATATACAGTACAATGTTATAATTTCCACTTTCATACAAGAAATTGTGCATAGTTCATCTTAAAAGAGGCAATTACCATCCTACCATAGATAATCAATTGTATTTTCTCGAAAAAAATAATTTGGAATATTTATGCTATATATTCATGGCATCAACAAATAATCATCCCCCAAAACTGAAGATCAACAACTATGTCTGTGCATCCACCAAATTGTATTACTTGAAATTTTAAGGCATTGTATTATGAATTAATAGTGTTGTTCTGCAATTTTTTTTATAAAGGCAGACACTGTTTTCGAATATATTTAAATGGGAAATGTCAAATGGTTAAGATATTTCAATTCAGCTTTCATAATACTAATACAGTGGAATTTTTAATTTATAATTAAAAATTAAAAAATGTATAATTGTTATTTCTAAATCTGGTTTAACAGTATCAAGTTTACAGTATATGCAAGTTTCTCAGTTTACCTTCCAAAATCTGCAAATATGTATTAACTAGAGATTTTAACTCTGTTTTAAACCATGCAATAAGTCTTATATATTTATTTACACCATGTATTTACAAATACATATTTACAAATACAAAGTCTTAATAATTTCAATCATATTCCACTCACCATGGAGCCCATAATAACCATACCTATAGCGCAAATGGTGCATGAATCTTATATTAGCAGACAATGACTGTGTTACATATATGTATACCTTAGCATACTTATTTCTTTATTTTAAAATGTCTACTTTGGTCATTTCTCTTGTGGATTTCAGACTGTTAAAATTAGATTTATCCATTTTTTTGAACCAGTGTATTCATGTATGGGGCTGTGGAATCAAAAGCCACAGTTGGAAGCATGGGCACAAGCTGGAATCAACCCTGCAATGAAAGTTGTGACACATTTACTCATGCAGGATCAGTTTCAATTTGCCAATCAGCCTAACCGACACAATGTTTAGCATGTAAGAGGAAAGTGCAGTTCGTGCAGAGATCCTGCAAACTTTACAAGGACAGTGCCAAGATCGTATCCTGAGTTACCCCAGTTTAAAGCATATTTAGGGATCGAAGTAATATCTTACTCTTCATAAAACATTAACAGATCATAATTCTAAACGTGATGAAAAAAATGCACGATCTTCAAGTCATTCAATTCAGTTTATTTTTGTATAACGCTCTTCACTATTACAAGTCACATTACTTAAACTGCACTATCAGCATTAACAATTATAAAGCAGAAAAAATAAGATCCAATAAAGTGATGCTAAAATGAAATGCATAAAAAGAGACTTCAACTTTGATTAATTAAATCTATGTTATTGATAGATTAAAAAAATAAATCAAGGTAAAAAACCTAAAAATTTAGAGATTGCTAAAAGACACTATATGGGTATGACTTAAAAGTAATGAGGCTAAATAATTTAGAGATGTCACAGCTTCATCCTTCATATATGAATGACATCAACTACTGAATCTTTCTGAACTTTCAGGTGCAATAAAGGTAAGTTCCCAGTCTTCTTCTTCTGTTAGCTGCTCCCATTAGGGGTTGCCAGAGCGGACCATCTTTTTCCATATCCTCTTGTCCTCTGCATCTTGCTCTGTTACACCCATTACCTGTCCTCTCTCACCACATCCATAAACCTTTTCTTAGGCCTTTCTCTTTTCCTCTTGCCTGGCAGTTCTATTCTTAACATCCTTTTCACAATATACCCAGCATCTCTCCTCTGCACAGGTCCAAACTAACACAATCTTGCTTCTCTGACTTTGTCTCCCAACCGTCCAAACTGAGCCGACCCTTTAATGTACTCAATTCTAATCCTGTTAAACCCAGTGCAAACTTTAGCATCTTTAACCCTGCCATCTCCAGCTTTGTCTTTTGCTTTCTGGTCAGTGCCACTGCCTCCAAACCATATAACAAAGCTGGTCTCACTACAGTCCTGTAGACCTTTACTTTGACTCTTGCTGATACCCATCTGTCATAAATTACTCCTGACACTTCAATTCATCCTGCCTGCCTCTCTTTTTCACCTCTCTTCCACGATCCCCATTACTCTGTGCCGTTGATCCCAAGTATTTAAACTCATCCACCTTTGCCAACTCTACTCCCTGCATCCTCACCATTCCACTGACCTCCCTCTCATTCACACACATGTATTCTGTTTTGTCTACTGACCTTCATTCCTCTCCTCTTTAGAGCATATCTCCACCTCTCCAGGGTCTCCTCAACCTGCTCCCTACTTTTGTAACAGATCACAATGTCATCAGCAAACATTATAGTCCTAGGGGACTCCTGTCTAATCTCATCTATCAACCAGTCCATTACCACTGTAAATAAGAAAGGGCTCACAGGCAATCCCTGATGCAATCCAACCTCCAGGTTGAATGCATCCATCATCCAACTATAGATGTCATCATTGGTACACTTCCCTCATACATATCCTGTACAACTCTTACATACTTCTCTGCCACTCCCGACTTCCTCATACAATACCATAACACCTCTCGAGGCACACTGTTATATGCTTTCCCCAGGTCCACAAAGACACAATGCAACTCCTTCTGGCCTTCTCTATACTTCTTCATCAACACCCTCAGTGCAAACATTGCATCTGTGGTGCTCTTTCTTGGCATGAAATCATACTGCTGCTCACTAATCATCACCTCCCTTCTTATCCTAGCTTCCACTAATCTTTCCCATAACTTCATGCTCCGACTCATCAATTTTATCCCCCTGTAGTTACTACAGCTCTGCACATCCCCCTTATTCTGAAAACTCAGTAGCAGTACACTTCTCCACTCCTCAGGCACCCTCTCACTTTCCAAGATTCCATTAAACAGTGTGGAGAAATGAAACACTCCAAATTGTTTCGAAGAGTTGGGGAAATGCCCCGTATAATGTCCGTTGAACAAGGTCAAAATAAAACGTTAAAACAATGGTTTCAAAACAAATATTTGACACCTGCTACAGAAACACAAGAGTTATTTATACAAACAAAATGGGGGCAGGAAATTGAAACAAAGGAAGTGACGTCTTCGAAGGAAACAAAGGAAGTGATGTCATCAAAATGGGAACAGGAAAGGAAGTGTAGCTGAGGCCATTTTGGGTGCTGGAACAGGTAAGGGCAGTTTATATTTCTTCCTTCCAGCTGAGAAAAAAAGAGAAAGAAGCTTTAGTACCATTCAACAACCCCTTATCGCGCAATGTTTGCCTTACCTTTGGGCTTGTTGGCTGCCTCCGAATTTCCCGTGCGTGACAACAGTCTGGTTCAAAACTCCACTGCCATCTCTCCTAAACACCTCTATGCTTCCACAGATATGTCATCTGGACCAACGGCTTTCCCATTCTTCATCCTCTTCATACATGTCCTTACTTCCTCCTTGCTAATCTGCTGCACTTCTTGATTCACTATTTCCACATCATCCAGCCTTGTCTCTCTCTCTTATTCTCTTCATTCATCAGCCTCTCAAAGTACTCTTTCCATCTGTTCAACACACCTTTCTCACTCGTTTTCATCTTTCTCCTTTATCACCCTAACCTGCTGCACATCTTTCCCACCTCGGTTCCTCTGTCTAGCCAATTGGTACAGGTCATTTTTTCCCTCCTTAGTGTTCAACCTCTCATACAACTCATCATACACCTTTTCTTTAGCCTTTGCCACCTCTCTCTTCACCCTGCACCTTATCTCCTTGTACTCTTGTCTACTTTCTGCATCTCTCTATCCCACTTCTTCTTTGCCATCCTCTTCCTCTGTATACTCTCCTGAACTTCCCCATTCCACCACCAGGTTTCCTTTTCCTCCAGATGTCACGCCAAGCACCCTTCTTGCTGTCACCCTTACTACATCTGCTGTAATTGCCCAACAGTCTGGTAACTCTTTACTGCCACCCAGTGCCTGTCTCACCTTCTCCCTAAACTCAACCTTGCAGTCTTCCTTTTTCAACTTCCACCATTTGCATCTCCAACATCATCCCAAAGACAACCATCCTATGCTGCCTAACTACACTTTCCTCTGCCACCACTTTGCAGTCTTCAATCTCCTTCAAATTGACTTTTCTGCATAGGATATAATCTATATGTGTGTATCTTCCTCCACTCTTGTATGTCACCATATGTTCCTCCTCTTCTTAAAATATGTATTCACCACAGCCATGTCCATCCTTTCTGCAAAATCCACTGTCATCTGACCATCTTCATTCCACACCTTGACACCATGCCTACCCATTACCTCCTCGTCTCCTCTGTTCCCATGTCCATTGAAATCCATGTCCTTTTTATTATTGTAATAATACAGCTGTTATTAATATGGTTTTGTTTGTTAATTTCTTTGTTTCAATTGGTACTGTGTTAAGAATAAGTGTTTTTGTCTTCTGCCCTGTCCTCTTCATATTGAGTTTGAAGGGGAGAGGTTACCTGATGATGCAGTTGTAAAACTTCCTCCAGCTGTATAAAAAGAGTTTTTGACTACTGGTTACTGACTTATGATTCTTTTATGGAATTCCTGTTTTTCACTGTTGCTTTGTTTATAAGGTTTTTTTTTGTAAAGATTTGTTTGCTTTAGGTTCCTGCCTTTATGGAAAGACATGTTTTTAATTTTTGGGTTTGGATTGTCTTTTTGTTATAATAAATGTTTAAATTTATTCATGGTTTTATGTTTTTTCCTAACTTCTTTTTGATATTTTGTGTTAGCTCCCTTTTGGCCTGAGCAGACAGGAAAGCCTGCCTTTTGAGTTTGGGACTAGGCACCTTCAGGATGAGGCCTATCAGGGTAGTGCTAGTTCAAAAATTAAAAGCAGGCCTGGCCTTTTGTGATCTACTTCCCTTTTTGGCATTTTTACCTTGCTGTATAATAACATTATGTCAAAATTTTAGAGAACATTTACTTATTTCACTGACACCTTTACCCAAGGTGACTTACAGAATTTCAAATATAATTGCTTACATTTCTTTTCTCAAGGCCACACAATCTCATTAGTGGTTTGAAACTCTTGGCTAAATGTACCATGCAGGACTTAATGTAACCTGTCACATAAATTATGGTAGACACTTCTGTTCCCCTTCCTGATATTGGTCATAGTGCCCTGTCATTTGAACCGCCTTATGCCGATGTAGATTTACCTGAATCAGTTGCTTGAAGTGAATGATGATTGATTATTGTTGTTCTAGAACAGGGGTGGGCAAAGTCATTCCTGGAGGGCTGCAGGTTTTTGTTCCAACCCAATGACCTAATAAGGAGCACTTATTGCTCAAGTAACACTTTGGTTCACTTTAGTTGCCTCTCTCGTTAAGATTTTGAACCCTTATTGCTTATTTTAGTCTTAAACAGCTGTATTCTCAGTTTTTAATTGCTCCTTATTAGCAATAAAACGCAAATGACAAGGGAAAGCAACATTTCTCCATTTAGCTTGTTACCATTTACACCTGTGTGTATTTATCATGTACTATTTGGTTTAATTAAATACTTGGAAGGAAAGTGAAGAGAAAAAAAAGTGAAGAATTACTCCTCCGTTCAAATCATTTGGATGATATCCTTAAAAAGGGAAAAAAAATCTAATATATGAGAATGATCTGATATGGCAGAGTTAACACTAGAATTACCAGAGCATACAAAACAATTCGTAGCTCCGTCCCACCTTAAGTCACTTTGCACCTCTCCATCAGTGTCTTTTGTCCTATAAATGTGTCGATAAGCAGCAAGCAGTCTGCTATCACATCCCCCCCACCCCGCACAATTTTCTCAGCTCAAGTCTGTTTACCTGCCTGTCAGTTGCTTAGAGTTGAGTGAGAAGTCAAGCAAAATGACACCTTTTATAAATACTATATCGTTATTTAGAACACAAGCATTTCATGTGTGTTCTGTGTCTACAACGATCTATGTAAACACATCATTAAAACAGAAACGTTTTTCATGTTTTAGTAATAATTGACAAAATGTAGACATTAAGTGTATAATGTGTGAAGCCTGAAGTCTAAATATCAAATAAACACTTTAACAAAAGGTACAAATATAACAAAACAAGTGCATTTCTATTCAAGAATATAACTGAAGAAAAAGAACCCGCATTAGGGTGTGACATTGTCAAGCATTTGCTACAACTGCTTCGGTGGTGCAACGGTATCAAATGTTGACTGGTAATTAAAACTTCACGAGTTTGACCCCACGGGCAACTCCGTTTTGAGAAGTGAGCTGCTCTTATTCTTACTATTTTGGAATAAAAACATACATTTGATCCCAGTCTGTAACAGCCGGTCTAAATTTATGATACTTGTAAAGGTTTGCTTTGTTTTTTTTTTTTTATTCAGTTTTATTCTCTTAGTCGCGTTCACGATCCCAACCCCCCCCCCCCCTCACAACTGACACTGCTATTTTCACATAAAGACGTGCTATAAGAGGTGTACTCAGATGATGACAACAGTTCTACATCGGAACAAGAATGCACGTCACACTTTTGCCATTGCTGTACTTTGTATATGTACATGGGAAGCTCTGCACTCTACTTGTGACTTTACGCTGTAGGAAGTAAGTAAATAAATAAAAGTAAATAACATTCGATCTGGCTCTTATATACAAAGTACAGGCACGGTAGCTTCCACCTTCAGCTATAGACTCTTCATTACGCGAGCAACTCTCCACGGTAGTGTTTAGATCTGGACAACACAGGGCGCAAGGCAGGAAACAAACCCCAGGCAAGGCACCAGCCCACCGCAGGGCGCACACACACATACCCACACTAGGGACAATTTAGAATCACCAGTGCACCTAACCTGCATGTCTTTGGACTGTGGGAGGAAACTGGAGTGCCCGGAGGAAACCCATGCAGACACGGGGAGAACATGCAAACTCCATGCAGGAAAGACCCAGGAAGCGAACCCGGGTCTCCTAACTGTAAGGCAGCAACGCTACCCACTGCGCCACCGTGCCGCCCACTGATAAATATGGTTTTGCCTGTATCACTCGTGGAAAGAATTTTAATTAAAACCTCTTTATCTGTGACATAGTCCCTACTGCTACTTTAATAAAAAGACAAGTATGGATAGGAAAACCAGTACAATCTAGTGTGGCAGAATAATGATTCCTACGGCCTTGTTTATCAGTAATTAACAAGGACCTGAGATGTGAAACTAATCATACACTTCTGTAATTGACAAAGTGTATTTAAGAAGTGTTACCAGCATGTGTAAGTCTGCCATATCTTTCCATATACATAGTGACTCCATGTATATGTCAATAATGATATTCTTCTCATCCTGGACTGGCTTTGTGATTTAACTTTGACAAGCCTTAACCACCACATCACAGTGCCTGCCTAGAGAAATTAATCTCTTCCTCAATCTCTATATCAAGCAACCTACATGGGAATTTTTTTTTTAAATCCCTGTAAAGGCTGCAGACTAATTTCACTTTTACCAGCTGATACTAAGTTTGTGAACACTGTTTTATATCCTGAAATCATAACAGCTAATGCTAAAGCAACGATGGATCACCTATCAAAGGAAATTACTTAGATTACTGTTATTTTAACATAAAAATTACCAGTCTTTGCCACTTGTGTAAGTCTGATTATGCCTTCATTCTTCTACTGTTTATAAATAAAACTTAGTAGCAGAAGATCCAATTTAAAAACTAGTAAACGCCGATCTTGTGTTGCTGATCATCATTTTTTAATCAATTTAAGGTGAAAATATGTTAGACACTTGGCGTGATGCAATTGAGTAAGTCACTTTATATATCAAATGCTCTGTAGACAGCTGTGTTTAAGCCAGCATTATTCAGTTCTCTATAAATAAATATGTTTTATAAACAATATTTGCAAAACCAAAAAAACAGGAATGCTGTGTTTCTTTCAGGTAATATATAAATGAAAACAAGATGCAGATTTGACCAAGTGAAGGCTACACAACATGTAAAATGGGAATTACAGGACAAACAAGGCACTGATTTATTATATACATGTATATTGCAGGGCCTGCAAGCTACCGTAAGCTCTGATGAGCATGACAGGGGACTCATCACCACTGACAGTCAACTTCATGCTGAATTTTTAATCCAAAAACAATAAGTCTTCAATAAGAGTCCTACAGAAATTATGTTCTTTGCTCAGGCCCCAAGTATATGATGCATGGAGTGCTTTTAAGATGGTAACAAAACAAAGCAGTGAGCTTCTGGCTGGTTAATCTCTGTATTTACTTTTGTTGTCTACCTTTATCTGGTATTTGTGCTTGCTTTAATAATACCACCATAGCACTGCTGCCCAAGAAATTGAAATGAACTTGCTTTGAAGACTACAAATCAAGTACACTTATAGTCTGTATATGGTTATGAAATGCTTGAAGACTAGTAATGGCTCACGTCATTAGTTTCCTGTAGCCACTCTAGTTGGGGTATCACATCAACAAGTCAGTAGATTCAGCCATTTTTCTTGTCCAACTGCTTATAGCAGTAAATGTTAAATGCCAGACATCATGTAAGGATGCTACGCATGGACAATAAATGACAAAAAAAAAAAAAAATGAAAGGTCGAGTTAAGTTGATTTTACCTTCTACTTGAAGTTGATATGATCCTAAATTCTGTAATATTTATTGTATTGTTATTAATAATATATTTATAACATACATAGGTAAATCAAAAAGTAAAGGCAATTTGAAAATGACGTGGTAACCACAGCAGATAGAAGCTGCAATAAAACACATTTCCTATGATTTATTGGTAGTTCAAGCACTCATCACTCTGCTGTTAGTCTAACTGAAAGCAAGGTCAAAGAAACATGGATGCCTCACTGTAGGACTCCACAATTGTTGAACAACATGCCATATTGAAATTTCTTTGGGTACATGGGGTGAAACATGCTCAAAATTCACCAAATTATGTTGGCTCAGTATGGCACTGAAAACAGTATGACTCAAAATATTTAGGAATGGGAAGAAAAGGCTTAGAGCAGATGAAGCTTGATCTAGTCAATCTTCAAAATCATGCATACAAGGCCACATCGACAAGAATGCCAATGGATTACATTGTCCACTGTTCCTGCACATTTGGATATCAGCTATGGATCTTTAAATGCCATAGCTTATGATCACAACGGAACGTTTGCACAAGACGGGTATACAAACATTTTACTGATCTGCCCAAGCAACAGCACTTGGAGATTGTGAATGAATTTCAAAAATGTTCCGAAAAAGATTCAACTGTTTTGGAGAAGATTGTCATTAGAGGGGAGCCATGGGTCCATCACTGTGAACCGGAAACCAATAGAAAAGCATGCAGTGCAATCATCCATTTTCTCCAGTAAAAAAAGAAATTCAAATGAGAGCCCCCTTCTTTTGACACATAAGGGGTCCTTTTCTGGTGCATTTTCTGGAACATGGACAATCAGTGACCATGACCAGTGCAAAATACTGTGCCATGTTTAGAGAGAAATTGAAATGTGCAATTCACAGCAAAAGAAGAGGAATGCTGTCAAACACAGTCCTGCTGTTCCATCACAATGTACGTCCAATGCAGCAGCTACAACAATAAAGACAATGCAACATCTGTGCTTTGAACATCTTCCACACACCCCTTAGAGCTCTGATCTAGCACAAGGTGACTATCATATTTCAGTCAACTTCAAAAGACTCTTACGTGGTCGCAGATTCACCTCTAATGACGAGGTTAACGAAACGGTGTAGATCTGGAGCAGCCATAAAAGCTTCTTCCCCCAAGGAATGAAGAAGTTAGTGGAATGATACAAGAAGTGCATCGACCTGCAGGAAGACTATGTGGACAAACGTTCATCTGCTCAATTACTGTTAGTACAGAGTAAGTTGCCTTTACTTTTTTGATACTGCATCATTTGAATAGAAAGTAAAGTCTCTTATTTTAATTTCTAAACTGAAATTTTAGATTATGTTTGAAAGAGGTGAAACAGAAGTAATAAAAAAAAAAATTAATAACATATCTTTAAATGATTTTTCTCAATGTTCTGAAGTGTTCAACAATAAGTGAGTGAGCAGATTTGGTCAGGATTGGAGGACAATAGTGTTAATTAAATCACTTTGCTTTCAGGCTTCTAGTTAATTGTGCCATGCTAAATAATAAAATGTTTGATACCAGTGTAAAGATGGTGTAAACAAACAGATAAGGTCCTAGTCAAGTACTGCCCACATCTTGATTAATGCTGCACCCTTACTGCTCTACTGCCTTTGGTTCACATCCGGGCAAGTGCATAATGTGTGGGTGTTGCGTATTATATTCTGATTTATTAACACATCCCAAAGCAATGCTGGTTACTGTCAATTAGTCCTGCATGAGAGTTTGCGAGTAAGTATGCACTGGAATAGACTGGCACACAATCTGAGGTTAGCTCTTGACATGTACCTGATGCTGACACAAATAAATATTCTGATCCTGTTGGTAACAAGCATGTTTAGAAAATGAACAAATCAGAGGATTGTACATTAATCTTGGTATTTAAAGTTCAAGCTTTTTATGTAGTTGGTATTATTATTCCACAAATTCAAATGTGACTTTTAAATGTTGTGTGCTTGTGGGTGAGTTAATATGTTTGCGTGATTGACTGGCATCAAATTAAGACTCCTTATGATCCAGTAATAAAGCAAGCAGATATAAAAAGTAATTGATTGACAAATAATAAATTTAACTTGGTAAGCATGGCACTGGTTAGCCAATGTGAATATATTTTTCAAGCCCAGGTATCTGTACACTTCAAAGTAACTGAATATGTGTTCACATTGTGTAAGATCTGAGGAAGGATTTTGTCAGCCTTGCGCTGTTTAACTCTCAGTGTATTCCATGCTATCTGCTATCCATCAAAGCAAAACTAAGTTATAAACTCCAAATATTTGTGTCACAGCGGAATAATATCTTTATGTAAATTGTACCATCTGGCAACACAAAGAATAATAAAAGAAATATTTTACACTCACTCCTCCTTTACCTTTGTTTCTCTTTCTTTTGCTTATTGTGTGACATAGATTAAAAATATTGTTCTAGCCCAACAAGCAGTCCAAGTTGCAATTGAGCAAACATTTTAAGAACATCCTTCTTTTTATCCTTATCACCGATCCTAATTCTAATTAATGGATAGCCTACATTAACAGAAAAATTATATAATTAAATTGTCTTATTTTAGTCAAACACTTTTTAGCATTAAACTATATGGCATAACTTTCCAAGTTTATAACTTTATAATATTGTGAGGTAAATATTGACACCTGTTACTTCTAGATATTGCTTTAAAATATTGCTCCTTACAATATTATTTATGTGTACTTCTCCAAGAATGCTGTATAGAATGTACAGTGGGATGCAAAAGTTTGGGCAACCTTGTTAATAGTCATTATTTTCCTGTATAAATCGTTGGTTGTTACGATAAAAAATGTCAGTTAAATATATCATATAGGAGACACACACAGTGATATTTGAGAAGTGAAATGAAGTTTATTGGATTCACAGAAAGTGTGCAATAATTGTTCAAACAAAATCAGGCTATATGCTTTCAGATATAGTGAACCTGTAATATTCCATTTTGACCGCCTTAATGACTATGAAGCATCATTTCATTCAGTTTCAGAGATTTAAAAATTTAACTAAGTTTAAATAAGTAATAGTAACAGTAAGCAAGTAAGTAAATAAGTAACAGTAACTCTAAAAGGGAACAGGTCTGACAGATCCAAAGCCAGCTTAGATAGAAATTTCACATGACAACAGCTTCAAGTACAGCTTTTCAGCACTTTAGTATCCATATCTCCAATTGTTTATTTATTCTATGATTTCATTTCAGCGTACATCGAAACTGATGGTGGTTCCTTCCCCAGACAAGCCTCTTTTAGTTATTTTGCAATGTGAGCAATAGTTTTCCTTCTGTCACTTGACCTGTTAAATCTGCATCTTGATGTTTTCTCTGTCCTGTGAGGCACTGATCACACAAGTTGTTCATTCTCATAAACTTGTCTTCTAAGTCTGTTGTACTTTAGGTCTACCAAATGTATTCCTGTCAGAGCGTCCTCTAGTTTCCAAGTTCCTTTTGAAGGTGTAGGAAACTGTACTCATTAACACCTTATAGAATTATAACAGTCTGTCCTTTATTAATTGCCTTATTCTCACTATTATGATAACAATATATAGTGAAATAATACTTCTAAGGGTGTAGCAACACATTTCATTCCTACACTACTTTTATACAGACATAGGATTTGTAAGTAATCAAGAATTTGTAAGAATCAAAAATTAGGACACAAGTAGGAATCGGTTGCATCAACTTTCATGGCTTAATTAACTTCCATTACTGATTTAAAAAATTCACAGTGTTAACCCATTACTTGTTTCCCGAAAAAGGCCCTTTTTTTTACAAATCTGAAAATTACATTATTTCTCGGTTTTTGGTAACCTAAAGTTTTTTTTTGTAACCCTCTGGCAGTTTACAGCTTACATTTGTACTAATTGAGGATGTACACTGGACCTGAACTGCTAAAACTGGAAAAATAGGTGAGTTTCAAATCTTTTGAGTGGTAGTGAACATGAGGATTCTGTGTATAGCTCAAATGACCCATTGAATCAGTATGCCTTCAACAATCTATTTTTCAAGATGCATTTGAAGATGTAAGTTCCCTTGGTTCTGCTAATGAAAATGAAGCTATAATATTCCACTAGGCCAGTCACACTTGTTTAGCACAAAAATATCTGTGCCTGTTCTTCCAGCATTGCCCTGCATCATTCTTTGTGCAATTTAAGTATTTAATATGCTGAAATTTTCCAACAGGATTAAGACATGTACAATTTCAAACATTTGCCATTTCAGATCACTTCATGCCACTTACAAAGTTAAATTGAGTCTTTTGGGAATTATCTTTGTTGAAATGGCTTTTTACTGTATATGTTATGTTGTAGAACAGGATTTGTGTTTGTTATTTGTAAGAAGTATTTGGCTTTATAGTATGTCAGTTAGTGTGTTCATATACAGTGGAACCTCGGTTCACGACCATAATTCGTTCCAGAACTTTGGTCGTAAACCGAGTTGGTCGTGAACCGAAGCAGTTTCCCCCATAGGATTGTATGTAAATACAATTAATCCGTTCCAGACCGTACGAACTGTATGTAAATATGTAAAAATATGTAAAGATTAAGCACAAATATAGTTAATTACACCATAGAATGCACAGTGTAATAGTAAACTAATGTAAAAACATTGAATAACACATAAAACACCCAGGCTCCCTGATCAGCTACACGAGCTGGCTCGCTCGCGCTCTCTCTCTCTCTGTAGCACACATACCACCAAAGCCCCTCCCTCCCTCCCTCCCTCAGCTACAGGAGCAGGCTGGCTCACGCTCTCTCTCTCTGTGTAGCGCGAGCGCGCACACACACACACACACACACACACACACCCCTATCCTCCCCCCCATCCCTTCCCTGTCAGCGGCCCGCGCGCGCTCTCTCTCTCTCTCTCTCTGCGCTTGCTCGCTCGCGCTCTCTAATCCCTCTGTAGCACGTGCTCGCGCAGCATTTTTTTAAAGATGAGTTTTAAGCACAGCGGAAAAAAGAAACATTGGAACAAATCCGAAGCGCGTGCAAAAACCAACTCGCAAGCAAACAAAAAAGTAACATTGCAGGAGATCACGCTATTAAACCTAAAGCCTGATCGCTGTAAACAATGTTTGTAAAAGGAGTTTTAAGCACAGCAGAAAAAAACGAACAACAAATCCGAAGCGCGTGCAAAAACCAACTCACAAGCAAACAAAAAAGTAACATTGCAACAAATCACACGATGAAGTCCTCCATGTAAACAATTTTTTTAATGAGTTTTAAGCACAAGGAAAAAAGCGAACATTTGAAAAAAGAGAAAAATAACATTGCAACAAATCGCATTATGAACTAAAAAATTAACTTTTGAAAAATCCGTAATACAAAAACCACCAAGAAAACTAACCTTGCATGAGACGAGTTCTGGCATGAAGTGTTTTCCTTCAGGTGTTTTCTCTCTTGTGATTTCTTGGGTTTCTGGTGCTTTTAGCTGTTTAGCTGGTGGGAGTGAAAGCCTCATGCAGCCATTCCAAAAAGAAAGTTCTTGTGACCCTCCACATTACTGGCAGTCTGGCTTTGTTTACATTGTGCTGCTTGAAAGCACGAGGGTTCTCAGATTGGTAAATGAGTAAACTGGTAAACAGTTTTTCCACCTCTTGTAATTTCTTTCTTTACTTCGATTTCAATTTTCTTCAAAACTTTCTTTTGACCTCTCTTGACTTGCTTAGAAGCCATAGTTAACTGCAAAAGCACACGAAATACTGTAGAGCACAAAGAGAGTGCACGTCTTATTGAAAACAAGGAGCGGCTTGTTCAGCAAACACTGCAGCAATCTCCTCCTCCCCCTCCCCAGAAGGCACGTGCTTACTCGCTCTTGCTCTCTCTCTCTGTTTAGGAGGCAAGGGAAACTGGCTTGTTCGTATACCGAGTGTGTGGTTGTGAACCGAGGCAAAAGTTTGGCGAGCTTTTTGGTCGTGAACCGAGTTGTACGTGAACCGGGACGTTCGGGAACCGAGGTTCCACTGTACGATCAAAGTTTCTTTCTTTATACTTTGTTTTAATCCTTGAGGAAACGACTCCTGTATGTCAGAAGAAGAGGTAAGTTATTAATATTAAAACTGGTTTTCTCAAAATAAAATATAAATATACATTTCTTATTTGTGTAAATACAGGAATCCATTTTCCATTATATAATTTAATAAGGACAGGAAAGTGGGAACTAGTGGTGAGCAAAACAGATTTTGGGACAGAAAACAAGGAATATTGCTCTTTAAGGGATATTCCACAACTGAATCCACTATCCATTTCCTTGATCACTCTCCAGTGATGTTGCCACTTCCCTAGTCTTCCACATGGCTCCACACATTCTCATCTGTCTTGTGCACAGTCTTCTTGCGCATTCATAATGTCAGCACTACCTTGCTCCACTCATTTTGGGTCAAATATAACATTAAGGATGTTCACTTTCCTCAACTGTGTAAACTGATTCCAGCCAGGATTTTTCTGGAGCCTCACTGGCAGCCATGCAAACAAGCCAATAAATTAGCAAAGAAGAATTGCCTTTGCAGTGCTTGCAGGTATACACTATCTATATGCCTCCCTCTTTTCATTCTCTGCACCAGAATAAATTGTGCCCTGCCTTTTCACACAGAGAAAAAGATTGCGGATAAGATGAAAATACATGTGGGAATCATGTGAATTTTGCTAGTTACTAAAAACTATTTATTTCACTTATTTTTTGAGAAGCAAGCAGTCATTGCATGCAAGGATTATGCAACAAAGTACTAAATAGGACTGCTTTAATATACTTACCATCAGTATGTCCCAAACATTACGGTGCCCATAAATGGAGGACCATGTATAAAACGTGTTGTAATTTCTACATGGTATACAAATCCCCTTAAAGTCTTTAATGTGCACTTTAATCATGACTGAATTATCTGATTCATAATTTTAAACTGTAAAGCAAACGGGCACATCAAGGAAAAATGTGTCTTTGTCCCAAACATTATGGAATGCACCGCATGTAACCAACTTCTTGATTACATAATGGAGTGGAAGTATGCCAAATGTAATTGCCCTGCTGCAAACCACTGAACTTGAATCATGTACCATATACAGCTTCTGCAATTATACATTCTGTGGATGAGCATGGCTTTAAAAACTTTCAGTATAGTCGAAACTTCATTAAAAAATAGTGCAATTTATTTTCAGGAGTATGTTCAAATTCTTTGGATGGAAAATGTTTGGTAAGGAAGCTCACTAGACTTGTTTTTCCAAATTGTGTATAATACTATGTATCATAGTACATTCTCCATGTTATATGTTGAGTATGGGCCGAAGAATCACATATGGTTGAAATAGCCAATTACTAACATACATTAAGGAAATATGATTTATTATTTTCAAATTGCCATTTGAACTGATGTCTCACAGTACAAGAATCCTGGAAGAACACTTCAATCCACTCTCTTCTTTGTATAATTTGTATGTTTTTTATGAATTTGTTGATTCAATGTTTTCAGTTTATGGCCACAAAAAACGAAAAAAACTAAGATGAGCAGCAAAACTGTCTTTTGAAAAACTGTCAGATGGAAAAATACTGAGGGAAATAATACCCTAGATCAAAACTGAATGTCCACTGTGTACATTCAAAAAGTACCATTAGGGGCATTAGTGGGCCAATTAAAAAAAAAAAAAAAAGTATAAATACTGTATATATATATTTATATTTTCTACAAAGATAACATGATTTTTTAAAAAAGAAAATTCAGCTATGGAAAAATTGACATTAATCTGTATATTCTCAGGCTCCTAACAATAGGAAATCAGTGAGTAGCTCCTGTTTAAAAATTCATAATAACATACAATTAATTCACTAACCTGAAAATTTCCCAACAGGAAAAAGGGTACATTGTACATATTTGTCATCTTAATTAACATCCTCTGAAAGCAATGCTCATTCGACAGCATCAGTATTCTAATTAGGCTGTAGTTTAACAAGAGTAGTTGAGTGTGATTAGAAGAGCCAGCTAAGGGCAGCTGACACACTGGTAGTTAACACCTTGCTCTTTTGCAGAATGAAAAGAAAGCAATTGTACATAGTCAGTAGAGGGGTTGGTAAAATATGTAATTGTACATTTCCAATCAAAGCTAGCATTTCAGATTTTTAATGGTAATGTACTTTGTTCTCCAACACTGCTAAAATATAAGAAAACCTTCCTTTCTTTTACTGAATGTCTCCACTTATGGTATATCAGCACTCATTACCACACTATGCTGAAAGCTCTACGGTCCATCATAGATTATGTTAATAAAAAGTGTGGGAGGAAAACCAGAATATCAAAAAATATATATATATATATAATATATCCCACTCAAATGAATGTGTAAACTGAATGCTCTAGCCCATGATCTGAACCCAGAATTCTTCGGCTGTGAGGCAGCAGCATCACAGTGTGGCCCCAGAAAATTGTTGCTGCATTAGGGAAATAACAAGATCCCCTAAAATGTCTGTTGTACTGATTGGATATAGTAGAGGGCACTCCAGCTCTTATGTATGTAAGGAAAGACATTTTCAATAAAGTTTTTTTATTGCATCTGAGACAGGTGTGAGTGTGTAGAACAGTACATGGTACTAGGAGTTAAAAAATGAAAATGATTGTACGTAGCATCTGACAGCCAGACCAGTTAAAGTTAAGTGGAAATGTTCACGAAAATTGGAACTACTTCAGGCAAAGTATAGGTAAGTACAAGTTGTATATGTAGGTGATAGGTGTGGATGAAAGAAATGAACACCAAAGATTACACTGCTTCTTACAGTGGAGGGGCAAGCAGTAAGGGATGTCCACAACACATTTGAATTTCTCAAGGAGGATAGAGGTTAGTACTTAGCAGTTTACATAAAGTTGCAAAGTATGAGCAATATTGCACTGTCAGTCAGTCAGTCATTATCCAACCCGCTATATCCAAACACAGGTTCACAACAGCAAAAAAAAAAAAAAAAAAATAATTAAATGTATAAAGGGTATGTTTTACAACAGAGTGCAAAAAGAAACAGGATCCATAGTGCAGTACATGACAGACTTGTGCTTAAAAAGTCAGTCTTGTAACTTTGGCACACTGTGCAACTCAATGATAAGAGATCAGATTGTCAGTGAGAAATGCAGCTACTCACAGAAATGGAGCTAAGTCTTGAAAAGGCAATGAAAATTTGCCAGGCCTCAGAAAGCTAAAATTTACGATCCTAGCAGAGAGTGTACAGCAGAGGATGTGGTGCAAAAAATGTGGAAAAGGGGGTTAGTTGGGGTAAGTCACCCAAAACTAAAAAGAAAATGAACAAAAGGGATTGTGTCTACTGTGGGACAAAGCAGGCACCAAAGAAATATCCAGCTTATGGCAAAGACTATTAAACAAGCAGAAAGAAATATGACTTTTCAAAGTGCTTTTCTCCAAGAGAAGAGTACAAGTTGTTGAACAAAGCAACAGCACTAGCAACGAGAACGACGTGTTCTTTGTATAGCTAATAAACAACTAATAGATTGTGCAAAATTAAAGAGGAAAAGATAAATTTAAGAACTTACAAAAATGAGCCAATTCCTACTAAAGGAGCCGAGTGTGTAGTGTCATCCTATCGGGATGCTGTTTTTGCGTACTGTCTGAAGGCTAAAGGCAGGCAATATTGGTCACAAAACCTTGTGAAAAACGGAGGCTTATCAAAAAAGTCAATGTAATTGACATCTCTGAAGTCATTAAAACTCATCCAAAAACATACCAATTCAAGAGTAACAAACATACAAGAAAAAGTGGGCAAATACAGTGAAGTATCTAAAGGCATTGGCCACTAAACTTGTCAATGCAATATTCATCTAAAGGATAATGCAGTTCCAGCAATTCACCCAGCAAGAAAAGTTCCAGTAGCAAGCAAGACTGAGTCAGAGTTACAGTACTTAAGAAAGGCATTGTAAGCAAAATATAGGAGCCAAACGAGTTGACAAATTTTCTTGTTATAATAGTCAAAAAAAATATTGACATGAGACTGCATATATCTGAAAAACCTGATAAAATGGTTTAAATGAACACTACAGATTGCCAACAACGCAGACATCGCAAGTGTTATGGCAGGTGCTTTCTTATTCTCTAAACTAGAGAATTGTCTTAGATGAAGACAGTGCTAAATTATGTACTTTCATCACACTATTCAGAAGACATTACTTCCTCCATTTGCCTTTTGGAATTTGCTCAGCTCCAGACGTATTTTACCTAACAGTGCAAGAAACTGTTTGAAGCTATGGGAGGTATAGGAGTCTTTCTTGATGACATTGTTCTATTGGGAAAAACTCAAACATAATAAGATGAAAGCAAAGGGCTCAAGGTTTAGTGAATTATATGGGAATGAACCACTGTTCGTAGCGCTGCTGCCTCAAAGTAAGGAGACCTGGGTTCGCTTCCCGGGTCCTCCCTGCATGGAGTTTGCATGTTCTCCCTGTGTCAGTGTGGGTTTCCTCCGGGTACTCCGATTTCCTCCCACAGTCCAAAGACACGCAGTTTAGGTGCATTGGCAATTCTAAATTGTCCCTAGTGTGTGCTTGGTGTGTGGGTGTGTGTGTGTGTGTGTGCCCTGCAGTGGGCTGGTGCCCTGCCTGGGGTTTGTTTCCTGCCTTGTGCCATGTGTTGGCTGGGATTGGCTGTGACCCCTGTGACCCTGTGGTTAGGATATAGCGGGTTGGATAATGGATGGATGGATGAACCACTGTTGACTCATAACAAACCAAATGAGCCGTGGAGAAAAGTGGGAGAAGATTTGTTCCAGCTAAAAGGGAAAGACTATTTAATTATAATTGATTATCACTCAAAATACCCAGAATATGCATTGTTGCCAGATACGACAGAAAAGCAGATAATTTTACATTCTAAATGAGTGATAATGGACCACAGTTCAACAGCCAAGAGTTCAAAAACTTTTGCAAAACAGTACAGATTTGAACATGTGACCTTTAGTCCATTATACCCACGGTCCAATGGACTAGCTGAAAAAGGGTTGCAGATTGAAAAATGACTACTGAAGAAAGAAGCAGAGGCTGGTAAGGATCCATATCTCACTGTCCTGAATTATATAGAACATCAACCATTAGAATGTGGCCAATAATCAGGGGCCTCATGTTTAAACGGTGTGTATACACAAAAATGTTGCGCTCTCCCATTTCCACCTTCACTTCAAGATGTATAAAAACTATACTTGGCGTAAAGCCACGCGCATTTTCACAGCAGCCTCACACCATACGTAAGCACTTTTCGGTTTTCCAAACTGCCGGCACCGAGCATCAAAGCAGTGCTACTGTTTTTGTGTCATTTCCCTTCTTTTTCAAATTTGCATCCATGATGAGGGCTTTATCAAATACACCAAAATTAATTGCAAATTGTTTACAAATGTAATTCACTTGATTGTAATCATTCTGTAACATGAAATGGCCAAACTATTCCAGCTACCAAATCTGCTTTAGTGTTGTTGGAAGACATCACAAATTAGAATTAGAAGAATTAGAGACTGCTTATTTATAGATGATGATGATGATGACTGATTTCTAAGTCGATTTCGACTTCCAAGAGTTATCCTCTTGAAGCTGTGTGCAGAACTGGCGCTAGCTTTACAAAGGCAGACTTTGAGGAATTGTACTCTACCTACTCCTTTGCAAGTTCTGTCCACTCGCAGGTTTTTAGCCCACACAAGATTTTCAATGTGAATTTGCTGAGCGATCGGGTATTTCACAAACATCACTAAATCACACCGTGCCAACAGCATAGGATGTAATTATCTGCTTGCCATCCAGAGTTAAGATTTCCTTACACAGTGGGAAACATCAAAGTGGAATTCACTGCAACGTCTGGTTTTCCAAATGTAATTGGAGCGATCAACTGTACACACATTGCTATTGCAATGGCATTAGACAAGTTACATCAGCCAGGGATGAATCACCAAAAGAATGAGCTGGCATTGCATCATCTATAACAAGAGAGCCTATAAAAACGGCAACTCCACCTAGTTGTGGGTGCTTTTTCTAACTAGTGTAGCAAAAAGGCAAGCAATTCTTTTAACACTAGAATTACCAAAGCCTATGAAAAAACTTGTAAATCTGGCCCATCTTAAATCCCTTCGCACCTCTCTGTTACTGTCTTTTGTCTTGTAAATGTGTTGATCAAGACAAGCAGCAAGCAGCCTGCTACACCACATCCCTCCCCCACACTGCCTCAAAAAGGGCAAGAAGTTCTCCCATTTCCAGCCTTGATTGATTATCTGGGAGTGAAGTGCTGGAGTTTTAGAATGGGAATAATATATCGTTATTTGGAACACATGCATTTCATGTGTGTTCCGTTTCTACAATAATCTGTGTAAACACATTGTTAAAACAGAAATGTTTTTCATATTTTAGTAATAAATGACAAAATGTAGACATAAACTATATAATGTGTAAAACCTGAAGTCCAAAGGTCAAAGAAACACTTTCACAAAAGGTTCAAGGATGATGTAACAGCTTCCCTGGCATAGTTGCAAGAACTACTGTCCTTTAATCAAGTGTCCCCCAGTTCGATCCTGACTGGCTCACATATTTAACGTTTTGAGTAGTGATCTGCTCTTATTGTTAATATTATACAATAAAAACATACATTTGATTTGCGTTTTTAACAGCCGGTGTAAAATGATTGTACTTGTAAAAGTTAACAGTTTTTTCACTTTTATTCTCACAATCATGATTACGATACATACTACGTCGTCCTCCAACCAAAGCCCCCCAAGGGATCTGACACTGTTAGTTTTTATTTGAAACTGGGAATAACTGTAGGTGTGAGTGGTGTTTTGAGGCAATGTAACTGGAAATTCTCTACTCTGGATGGATAAAAGCTGACACAAAAACACTGGCAAATCTGCCTTATTTGTATCTCAATGTCACTTGATTTTTTTAATTCAATTTTATTGAGTGTTCCTGCTTAATGCTGAATTAGTATGCACCTTATGGTCCATGATGTTAAGCCACACTGACAAAAACAGATATGACCTGTATAGTACATTTTGGAAAACATGGCACTGATGTAACATTATTCATATTATTCATATTCATTCGCATGCCTTCTGCGGTTGTAATCGGTACCCGCGTGTTTTTTGTTTTTTTTTCCCGATCTTTCCCAGTCTAAACATTTTGGTGCATGGTGGTGTTTCTCTTGTACTCCAGGACATGCAGAGAAAAGAAAGTTCCTCTGCAAGGTGAGCCATGAGCACTCTTCCTTTCTCAGTGAACCCTGTACACGCTTTGCACAGTACATGAGCATTGATGGTCACTAGGTCAATCTTGTTATAGCACAAGCAATCGGCCACCTGCGTGTTCCTGCTTGCACTGAATAAGCTCATGCCTTCTGGTGCATGCTGTCAATGCAGCACCGGGGGAAAAAAGAAAGAGACAAATATATGTGAAATTTTGAAGAAATAATTTTATGACCTGAATAGTACCAATCAGAAAACATCATCACACTAATGCAATATTATTTGAAAACGAACAGCATCAGATGTTATGTTTATTCATGAACAAGCAATTATTTCATAATAGTGTTTATGAATGCAGAATGTTATCTTCCTTAGAAAAGGGATGATGTACTGATAGGATACAGTAGAGGGCACACTTATGAATTTAAGGAAGGACATTTGCAATAAAAGAGCAGCTATGTTTAGACAACTATATCTCTAAAAATCACAATGATCTTGTCTTAGGGAGCACATTTTCAGATTAAGAAGATTTGTATGTAGACAAAATAAAATTATTGCCACACAGTACTGAGGTCTGCCTACTTTCTGTGATGCCTTCTGCTTTAAAACATTGATTTTCTATGGAACTCAATTTCTAGTTTTCCTATATAATTGTACCTTCACAGTGAAATCCTACCATACTAGTTTTCTATACCACATTTTTACTGCCTACTGCTATAGCAATTTAATGGATTACGGATTTACTACTATAACCATATAATGGATTATGGATTTAAATTGACATATTATTGTATATTGCTTAAATAAAAATCGTCTAGAATAGGTTATGTGACTGTTAGGCGAACTGCATCAATGAATTAAACCACAAATTGGTTATTAAACATTCATTCACAGAAGACCCTTTGCTTACTGTGCAATAACTATAGTAGACATCATTCCTGATGTATACTAATGACAGTTGACTGATGATTAAATATTAGACATAAATGATTTCAAATTCAGGTCAAACACAAACAGGAAAATCAATGTAACAAGAGTTCCTTTATGCAGAACTCAGGTTCTTATCAGATGAAATAAAATGCTATATTAAAATGCATTTGATTATAGAAAGTGCAAAATCTATCTTTTCACAGCCTGTATCATGTAATTTAATGCTAAACCTTTCACTAAAAATAGTTAATTAAAATGAAATATTATGGTGTTTAAATTATATTTTGGAAATTGGCCCTGCTAATAATGTAGCTTTTGGATCTTTGAAGTTTTTTCAGGAGCAGTCAAATGTCTTTATATTCCCTTCTCTCAGGCTTTTTCTCACTTTTTTAATTGCAATGTCACCAGAGAGAACATGGATGTTCTATACTGACACACCTTCTTCCAAAGCAAGATGCGTCTCTAAATACTGTCTGTGACATATGCATTTATTGGAAACATATTTCATTGCGACTCCTTCTATTAAACTACAACAAGGTAGGTGGCTCCTCATTTCTTTGTGTTTAGCACCAATGATCATTTTTTAACATAAAATAAGATATGTTAAACATTATGTTGGTGTCTTTTGGAAAAAAAAATACAGTACTCAGCCAAAAAAACAAACATCACTTTAGCACTTATTCAGTGTGGAAATGGTAAGCAAGTTATTTATATGAAAAAATGTTATCATGAGGAATATTTATATGCACATGAAGAAATTGAGTACTATTAACCACACTCTGCATTAATACCTCTTAATAATGGAGTTGGCAGGAAACTGAACACCTGCTAAAAATATTGTAAAAAAGTAAAATACATACTTTAACTGTACTCCATATGTGCACACATAAATATACAGCTAACTATTGATTTTTGGAAATAAGGCTTTTCAAAAGTCTTCTCATGTAAGTAGGAGTAATGTATATAGCTAGTGACAAAGGCCTCAGTCACTTCTTATTTATTTATTTGTTTTTCCTTGAGATTTGTGATGCTTCTAAAGCAATTCTTAAAGTACCAATCCTGTTCCCCCATCTCCAGTTTTTACATTAGTTGCACTTCGTAGGCCTGATTTCTTTGGATATAATCTGAATTTCTGAAATTATCTCCTCTTTTGGACTGGACTGCATTTGGACACTACTTTACTGTCACGAGCTATCAGGCACTGATCACCTATACTGTACGGTTTTAGCCACTATATAATTTAGGAGATCTGCAGTTTTCACCAGTTGGGTGCTTTGGATGTCCCTAGCACATCTGAAATAATGGTTCAGCCTCCAAAAGCTATATACAACACAACCGTCATGACAACCCTATGCTGCACTTTAAGTTTATCGATATGTTTTTTCACATTATTACATTGCTCAAATTCCAGTTTGTTAAAGCTTCACACCTCATTTCCCATGACACTTTTCCAATGTCTAATTGCATGGGAAGAAATGGGCAGGAGTGTGTTTAGGATTCACAAATGCAAAATACAGAGTGAGAGCTATTGGTAACAGTTTAAGATTAGGAATCGCAAAAATGCATCTATTACTTATTTACTATTAAGTAATAAGACCTTATGAAACTTTCTTTAGGTCTTCATAACACAAAGTATCAGTAAAGTGGTCTGAGGTGGCTTAACTGAGACACATTTCTCTTGATATTAAAATTTTAGTGTAAGACCTGTGAACACTTCATATTAACAAGTCATTTTACCATCATGCCAATATGCCACACTGAACAAAGATTAATAATCTATCTACTGATGTTTTGTAAGTGTTATCAAGACCCAAAGAAACCTTTGTCAAGGTCTTGTTTGCAGCAGCTAAGCTAAAGTGTTACCGTGTTTTCTTATGGTATGATTCTTCAGGAAGAGTGGGATGGGATGGTGGAAGGTTACATAGTTTCCTTTTTCTAAATGGCTTGGGGTATTATAGGGTGTTTTTCTGCGCTGGAGGCTTGTGTGTCATTTTTGGTGCTTGTGCTGCCAGTATGGTCCTGTAAATCTGCAATGACACAATCAGATATGGTGTTTATTTTCTCACTTTTATTTTCTCTCCAATCATCATTATGTCTAATTTCAGAGTCGTTTCTTGGAACATTTTGCATTTCAGTTCACCCTCATGCCCTCATCCACAGCCCAACCAAGCTCTTATCTTCTCTCCTCAAGTCTCTCCCTTTCAAAATCAAGATCTATTCGTTCTATCACCTAGCCCTTGTTCCAATATATACTATCAACAGCAGACTCAAGATGGCCAGAGTCAATTTTATTCACAAAGCAAAAGAATTTTAAGGATTGGAGAAGTCCTATTGCTATATTGACAACAGATAAGAACCCCCTCTAGTAATGTCTCACGGGACGCTAAATGCCATTTCAAGTAACTTGTCTCTCAATCATACAGTATTGTCACTTTGTAAAAGGAGCAACATGACATATATTTTCCAAGTCAGGGACCATGTGCTGCCTCTTGTAATTAGGTAGAACACTACTGGCTTTCTACTAGTCCAACATAGCCTTGCTTGAATATGTAACCAAACCCCTATTCAAAATATAAAATACTGATACACATGAATTACGACAACAAGCTGCAAAGGATTTGGCATTGACAAAGAAGCAAGTAAGAAATGTGGTTCAAGGGTTTTAAAGCCATGATAATTGCTATTTTGAAACAGAACGTAATTACAAAGGTCTTATGAAGAAGTCTGTAAAGGTTTGCGCACCTGCAACTAAGTGCAAAAACACGAGTCTAGGCCTAAATCTTTAACTTGATTCTAGAGGTCAAACAAAAAAGTGCTGAAAATAGAAAGACATCACAGACTTATTTAAAAAAAAACAAACCTATACACAAACTTACAGGTAAAAATATCACATAATATGAACAGACAAAGATAGATGAAGTGTTTGAAAAATGAACTTCAGTATACAGAGTCTGGCAATTTCAGTGGAGAGGAGCTGATGATCTTACAGTTTTTTCAGGCCAGCTTGTGTAGTGGAAGAAAATGGTCTCATAACAACAGATGTCATGTCATATAATGGAACTCCACTCATCACTGAGTTGGGCCGTGCTTTGGTCACATTACAGAGTTACCAGAGTCAATGTGAAATCACAGGTCAAACAAAGGAAATGAAAAACATAAAAAACAAAAGATGAAAAACATAAATACAGCATAAAATACTTATTAGCTAAAAACCTGGCAGCCACAGTGTCCAAATTAGTGACCATGTACTGCCATCTGTCAGCCAAGAGGTCTTGTGGCTTCATTATCTATCTCTATGTAATGATTCAGATACCCTACTGCTGGGTCTCTGGTGGAATGTTACTTAGAGTATCTCTATCCAGGCCTCCACTCAGTACCTCAAATTGGTGGCATTGTCTATTGGGTGTCTAGACACACCAGCCAATCACCATCTGCCACAAACATTTCACTCACTTCTTTTTCACTGTGGTATTCTGAGAGTCGCCTATTGTAGTGTCCAGCCATCTATGCTTTCAAACTGTAACATGTTTATCAGAAAATGATGCTTAGCATTCTGATAATATCCTTTCAGCAGCTTTGAGGTGTAATACATTGAAGTGACATAAAAAAAATGGAGACTGGGAAATCTAAACTGGTCCAATTTAAATAAGTGTGGGTGTGAGCTTGAGAATACCTTATAATGGACTTACACCCCTTGTGGTGTTAGTTTTTGACTTCCACCCTATGCTGCTTAGATAGACTCCAGAACAACCATGTACTACAATAAGTGGGTGGAGAAAATTGCCGGATGATGTTAATTATATACATATATTAGTTAACAAGAGAGACTGAAAATAAATAAAAAAAATACAGTATGCAATTAGAAAGATTGATAGGAAAATGTGATAGGAAAAACAGAAAGCAACTCTACACATATTAAAGGACAAATAGATCTGATTACAAATGTCTGCTCATCAACCCTTTCTTGAGATAGGCACTTCAGTTTCCCTAAATCTCAGGACAACTACTGATTAAATAGCCTTACTACCTACATTAGCATCACAATCTAAAAGTGGCTCTATAGTAGACTAATTCCCATTATTTCAATCTCTATTGGACCTTGTGGTACAGTACCAGAAAAGGGAATGGGAAAGTATGTTAATTTCTCTTTTCTAGTCTACTTTCCTCACAATGAGCTCCGTTTTTGTTTTTAGCCACATCTAGAATTTCTTACAGAATTTCCTCTGTATTGTATTTAGCCAATTCATCTTTTAGCCAATAAACCACTCTGAAATAAATTACATACAGTAGTGTCATCTCTACCAGAATTTGGAGACAAAGTTTTAAAAGTAGTTATAAATTCAAATTCCAATAGACCCCTTTCTTTGTTTGCATTTTAGTAATACATTATCTGAAGTGCACTTTCTGTTGGGTTGATCAAAAATTCTAGAGAAGTCTTTGAGAAAGTTATCAAGACTAAATGTACAAGGATATCTGTTAACATACAGAGCTGGTGCCCATTCACGTGGCTTATAAGAAACAAACACAATTTTGATCCAGTCAGATGAATAATTGAAAGGTTACTGGTTAAAAATCAGCTTGCACCTATTTAAAAATCATCACTCATTTAGATCTCTTAAGAAATGCTCTGGGATTGGTACTGGGACACTTGTAGTTGAGACACGACAGGCAGCACCCTCAGGTTGTTGTTGCTGTAATTTTTTGAACTGATTAATTAAACTGTAGTGATGAGATTTACTTGTTTCTTCATAGCTTTCTGCTCTTTTCCTTTGTGGGCAAGTTTAGCATCAAAATTAATCATTTCAGGGTCACCTATGGTCCCTTTGTTGCTTTATGGACGCTGTAAAATTTATTACTATTGTGAGCTGCCAAGAAGAACATAAAGCTGAAAAACATAGAGAGAAGCCAAAACTCAGCACCAGAAAAACAATCAGAACCAAGCAAACAAAAAACTAAGGCAAAGGCAAACACAAAGCGATAATCAGAACTGAGGTTGAGATCAAAAACAAGAAACCTAACACTAGAGCCTACTTGAAAAAAGCTAACTACTGCTAATGTTTTTTAAAGTTTGAGAGTGGGATGCACAAAAAACATTAAGTAAATAAAATAACAGTAATGAAAAATACATGTAAAACAAATCCAAAAGAGAAAACTAAAAAACAGAAATGGAATCCCCATGTATCAAAACCCCAAACTAGACAAAATATATATATATATATATATATTGTGACGGATAGCCGGGGCCCATGCCCGGCCGGGACGCCTCTGCTGCATACGTCCCGGGGGAGCCATCATGGACATTGCAGTACCTTCCCTGGGGCGCTTGGGGGCAGTCTCCCTGGCCGTGGATCCCTCCTCAATCTCCCCCGTGGCTCCATGGGACATGGAGTCCACCACAGCAGCCCGGTTGGGAGATGGGATGGCCGCTAGGGGGTGCTGCGGAGAACCAGCCACCACACTGGACGGTTTATCAGCCCCACCCGGAGGTGCATTTAAGACCAGCTGGTCAGGCACCTGGAACACTTCCGGGTGGGGTATAAAAGGGCCTGCCTCCCAGCAATCAGGGCCAGAATCGGGAGGAAGAGGACGAGGTTGCCTGGGAGGAGTGGTGGAGGAAGGAAGCGTTTGGTTGGTGTGGGTTTTTGTGCTTGGACTGTGTTGGGCCTGTGGGACACGGGGAAGACGTGTGCCCATGGCTGAAGAAATAAAATAAAAACCCTTGAGTGTGAACACGTGCCTCTGCATGGTCTGTGCCGGGTCGGGCGCTATATAGCGCCTTATTCACACTGGCGTATTTGGCAGGATTCCGGTCCGTCCAATTGGGTCAGAACCTGCATCAAAATCTCTTGCTGACCCGGCATAGCGAAGCGCAACAGCGCGGGGCACGGTTCTCGGCTCAGCGGCGGCGGAGAGCGCGCTCCCAACGCAGCTACAGGCAAGCAGTCAGGACTGCACAGCACAGCGCACTGAAGCGCACACACGCGCCAGGGGCCGCAAGCCAGCACACGCGGTACAGCGCGAGGAAGGCGCGAAGCGCGCACACGCGGTAGGGGCCGCAAGCAGGCACGCGCCATCCAGCGCGGAAATACCCAACCGAAGCCGCCAAGGAGCTGCTGCAGGCGCCTTTGCAATGGGGAAGAAAAAAGCCGGGCGGACACAGAGGCCAACTGGCAGACGCCGCCACACCAGTCCGCTGCACGGGATGCCACTGGAGGTAGGTGACGGGCCGTGGGTTTGTTTCTCCGCATGTGGGTCGACCTACCTCCTGGACGCTGAGGGCGAAGCACCCGGTGCGGGCAGGGGGACGGGTGTCCATGGTGTGACGGCGGAGCCAGCTCGGGAGAGAGCGAGGTGGAGCTGTGTCTTCCCTTCGGCCTGAGCCAGTGGCTGGCGGAGGAGAGCCCGGACGAGCTTCCCAGCGCGGCGCCCCTGCAAGTGGGGCAGGAGCGGCTCCGCGAAACAGGTAAAGGGGGGGAGGGCGTGTTTCAATCACCCGCCGAGGAGGATCGGCCAGCGGGGATGACGGACTCCCTTCCCTCTCCTCTGGATTACCCGAAGGGACCCGTGGGGGATCCACAGGGTCTGGCCGAGACGCGGTCGGTGGGGGGCGACAAGGAGGGCCCTAATCCACCGCCGGCCGCCGCTATTAACATCTCTTGGGCTGTAGGGGAGGTGAAGTCCGTTGTCCTCGCCCTACAGTCCCTTTTACAAGTCTTTCAGGTCCTGTCAGAGGCGAAGGAGGGGCTGGAGAAGAAGCTCGGTATCCCGTGCGGACCCTGGCTGAATGGCTTCGTGACGGCGGGTGGCCAGCCTCCCACCAGCAGGACAGAGCGGTGCAGGTAAGTGAAGCCGGCACCGCAGAGAAAAGGGGGCGGGACGCGACGGCAGCGGTGTTGCTCAGTACAGCCTGTCAGGCGGACCCGCCCACCACACGAGAGGCTGCTGTGATGACTGACAGCAAGGCGGACGAGCGTGCGGGGAGGCAGCAGGTGGAAACCGGTTGCCAAACAACCCCGCCCCGACCGGCAGCGCTGGTCTTGCGGCAGTCCAAAGGGACGCAGGCGGTGCGGGGTCCCTCCTTTTCTCATAGGAAAAGGGGGAACCGGAAGAGGAAACCGGAAACCCCATACATAGCGCAGTGTATGCCTGACGGCTTGGAACCAAAGGAGGGCTGCACTTCAGAGGGGCGGAACCGTCACAAGCCCTCATCGGAGGGGGCGAAGGGGCAGGCGTTCCCTGCCTGCTTCCGCACGTACCGGGGCCGTACTGGAGGGGGTCGGCTGTGTTATAACTGTGGCTGCGGTGGCCATGTCTGGCGGTGTTGTCCCGAGGGATGTCGGGGCAACGCCCCCAGACCTGTTTATTCTGTTTTTACAGGGCGCAGCCGCGGGACCAGGAATGCCGACTCCCCATCCTGGAGAAGACCGGCCCTCGCGGGGCTGGCCGATGAGCCCCACAAGCCTCATCTGAGGGAGGGGCCATGTGACGGACAGCCGGGTCCCATGCCCGGCCGGGACGCCTCTGCTGCATACGTCCCGGTGGAGCCATCATGGACATTGCAGTACCTTCCCCGGGGCGCTTGGGGGCAGTCTCCCTGGCCGTGGATCCCTCCTCAATCTCCCCCGTGGCTCCATGGGACATGGAGTCCACCACAGCAGCCCGGTTGGGAGATGGGGTGGCCGCTAGGGAGTGCTGCGGACGACCAGCCACCACGCTGGACGGTTTATCAGCCCCACCCGGAGGTGCAATTAAGACCAGCTGGTCAGGCACCTGGAACACTTCTGGGTGGGGTATAAAAGGGCCTGCCTCCCAGCAATCAGGGCCAGAATTGGGAGGAAGAGGACGAGGTTGCCTGGGGGGAGTGGTGGAGGAAGGAAGCGTTTGGTTGGTGTGGGTTTTTGTGCTTGGACTGTGTTGGGCCTGTGGGACACGGGGAAGACGTGTGCCCACGGCTGAAGAAATAAAATAAAAACCCTTGAGTGTGAACACGTGCCTCTGCGTGGTCTGTGCCGGGTCGGGCGCTATATAGCGCCTTATTCACAATATATATATATATAAAAGTAAACACAAATTACAACAGTCAGTGAAAAGTTTGAAGTGGCATGTGAAGGGTTCATATATTGGTTAAGGATCAATGGCAATCTTTTCCTAAATAAAGAATTTAATTTGTGCACTGTTTAGATTTTAAATTATTTTAAACAGTTAATATACTACAGTTTGTAAATGTGATGTGTGTTTTTCAAGTTTACATCCACATGGTGAAAAAACAAAAAAAAATTTGTTTGTAAAAAATAAAAGCACTAATAATACAGTTTACTTAATGGTTCCCATCAAGACACTAAATGACACTCATTACAAGGTAAAATAAGAAATTACAAAGCCATACACAGTAGCAGTACTGTAGCTGAATACACTCTGAACACACAATGATCTTCCGTTCTCTTCGTCTGTATTTTTTTTTAAACAAAGCCTTTCACATAGTGATACACATTACAGTGAGTAATGATGTCTTTTTCTAATTATATAAAGTTTAAGTGACTGAGCAATCTTTTTCCTTTTCTAACAACACATATTGTAAGTCAATTTTATCTATAGAGCACATTTTAAACAAGCAGAGTGTGTAAATTTTCCATAAATACACAGATATATAGAACCAGGAAATAAATGAACCAAAAAAAAAAGAAACCAGTTCTCTTACACAAGTTTAAAAAGTTAAGGTAGAAAGAGATGCTTTCAGGTGGAATTTAAAAGTGACGAAAGTTGGTGGTGACCTATCTCTACCTTTGTCTCTATCTCTTCACTAAAATTCACTGTGTAATCTTGTGTGTGTTACTAATACAAGTAAGTATAGTACAGTAGTAAAAACACCACTTGCTGTTATTGCAAAAAACTGCACTGATTTACTGTAGCATACCTTCATAGTGTAATTAATAATGAATCATTTATTTCAGAAGCCAACTTTTATAGGAAATTATTATTTTGGAAACAATTTGATATTCCTTTAACCTTTATTGTTCTCATAGTTGTAACTGACTCTCTTCACTCTGGTGGTTCAAATAATGATTAAGTAATTACCCTTTGTGCATCCACTGAACAGTGTCATCTCCAGGCAGAGGAGTAGCCCCAGTGACAGACTTTTGTCACTGACCTGCTCCACTGACAGACTGAGAAGATCATTTCTCCCCCAGACTATGCGACTCTTCAATTCCACCCGGGGGAGTAAATGCTAACATTTTTTTTTTTTTTTTTCATTTTTTTTTTTTTTATTACTATTTAATTTAATATTGTTTCTTTGTATCAGTATACTGCTGCTGGATTATGTGAATTTCCCCTTGGGATTAATAAAGTATCTATCTATCTATCTATCTATCTATCTACCTGCAAATCATTTACACAGCAGACTTTATGGAAATTTAAAAGACCAGTAGCTAGTAGTGGTGCAACGGATCACTGTTGATCCGTGATCTGAACCGATTCCTGTCCACGGTTCGGTACGCACGTGATCCGAAGATCCGAGAAAAAAAAAGTTCCACTGTATTGTGCGCCTCTCTCAACCTCTCTGGCGCACTAACTCTGTCTCTCTCTCGCGCAACTCGGTAGCTCTCGCACACTGAACTGCAATTAAACTTCTCTCATGCACTATCTCTCTCGCGCACTAACTTGGTAGCTCTTGCGCACTAACTCAACCTCTCTCGCGCATTTTCGCTCGACTTTTGTCCGGTTTGCCGCTTCATATGCGTGGTCATGGCCAGTGGTAGCAGTTTAAGCAGAGGAGCAGAGGAGCTTGAGAAACCTCTAGCGTCATTTAAAAAAAAGTTTTAATCAATAATGTAACTTTCCCTGCAGCGTCAATATGCGGTACCAACAGCAGCAGACACATCTCCTCCTCAAAAGAAGTCGGCAATGACGGAGCTTTTTGGCGAGACCTTTGCACAGAAGGACATGGTCAGAAAGGCTTTTGCTGACACCATCAAAGAGGAGGTGGTATCCTATGAGGCAGCAAGTGGCATTCCAGTCGATGGTGATCCACTGACTTGGTGGAAAAGCAACAAATGTAAATACCCTCACCTTGCCACAATGGCAAGACACCATCTTGCTGTGCCTGGCACTTCAGTGCCTAGCGAGAGGGTGTTCTCAACAGCAGGGGACATAGTTACAGCAAAGAGATCTACACTTTCCCCAGAAAATGTAGACATCCTCATGTTTTTGAAAAAAAAAATTAAATTATAAGCTCAGGTCTGCTTTGCTTTCTTTCTTCTTTTTTGATGATGTGGACATAAGCTAGTTTTTATTTATCTCACCATGATCAAAGTAAGAAGCAATGATACCTTAAATTGTGTTTAAAGTTGTTTTTTATTGTGTCCACATTAATGGAAATAGTTATAATGCCCTATATTGCACCTTAATTTGTATTTATATAATTGAGTGGAATGAGTCTTGAGTTGAATGTTTTTTAATGGGCAAAAAATACTTAACTAAATAAATGAAGAGTTAAATTTGTCTTGTCTTTTTTTTTTTTTTGCTGATTCGAAAATTGATCAGATCCGTGACTTAAAACCGTGATCCGATCTGAACCGTGAGTTTTTTGATCCGTTGCACCACTAGTGGCTAGTGTTACTACACTCAAATCCTGTGTACAGGAGTGCAGCTGTTGTCTTTGAAAAGTTTTTATGTTCTCCGTGTGTCCAAATTCGGTTTCTATCCATTTCTACAGACATTATATATATATATATACAGTACAGGCCAAAAGTTTGGACACACCTCCTCATTCAATGTGTTTTCTTTATTTTCATGACTGAAGGCATCAAAACTATGAATGAACACATGTGGAGTTATGTACTTAACAAAAAAAGGTGAAATAACTGTAAACATGTTTTATATTCTAGTTTCTTCAAAATAGCCACCCTTTGCTCTGACTACTGCTTTGCACACTCTTGGCATTCTCTCGATGAGCTTCAACAGGTAGTCACCTGAAATGGTTTTCACTTCACAGGTGTGCCTTATCAGGGTTATTTAGTGGAATTTCTTGCTTTATCAATGGGGTTGGGACCAGCAGTTGTGTTGTGCAGAAGTCAGGTTAGTTGGACGATCTAGTGTTTGGGGTCATTGTTTCAACAGGACAATGACCCCAAACACACCTCCAGGTTGTGTAAGGGCGATTTGACCAAGAAGGAGAGTGATGGAGTGCTGTAAATGGTCATTAAAATAAAGAAAACACATTGAATGAGGAGGTGTGTCCAAACTTTTGGCCTGTACTGTATATAGATATGTGTGTTTAAAATGTGTGTATATATGTGTGTAAAATTCAATTGTTATTGACTCTTATCTTCCACACAGTGTTATTGCAAATCTACTCTTTATATATAAAATCCTAAGCCTAAAAGTGCAACAACTTTATGTCACATTTTTTCTCACGCTTTAAATCGGGCTTATTTTAAAACCTACATATATATGTTTGTTATCATTCTTTTCATTATTTATTGAACTTTCATGTGCTGTTGTTACATTTTCAGATTCTTATTTCGCTTTTAAATTATAAACTAAAAAATATCAAGAACTGACGTCCCACTTTTGTGCCAAAAGATTTAACCACACCCAGGGCTGGAAATAAAAGACAAAGAGTAAGACAGCTGCTTTACAGGCTTTTAAATGTTCAAAGTTCTGTGCGAGATGCAGATCACACAGCACGGCAGCAGCAGCAAGCCAGCAGCTGATCAAGCAAAGAGGAGGTTAACAAAAACTGTATTTGTTTCCCATTGTATCACCGTTTAAGAGGGGGTTTCGGAGGAGAGACCGCATCTCCTTGGAGTGCGTTCAGCCCCCCCTCTTCAGAACGCGAGTGGCAGAGACGCGAAGTGGCTGGCACATAGCACAAGCCCATGGCGAAGCGAGCGGGGGGGGAACCCCCTAGTGTTTGTTTAAAAAGGCAATAATTTCCAATTTGATCTTCACCAGTTTTTATTCAATATTGCCAGTCTAGGATTGTTTTCTTCTTGCAACCTTGTATTGCACTTCAGTGGTTCTGAAATGTAGAAGGGGAAGTTGCTGAAATATTATTTAAACTATTCATAATTGTTACAAATAAATCTATAATGTCCACACAAAATAAAATATTAATAGGAGCAGCATTGGACACAAGTTCTATTACCATAGTGAAACTGCAGGCGCCCCACACAGGATTATAGGGTATGCAGTTTTGATTGAAGGAGAAGTGCAGCACGTGTGAATATCAGAGAGCAGTAGCAAGTTGCTAATGCAGCTCTGAAAGTTTAGATTAGTTTTAATGTGAGAAAGTCAGTGTTTACTCTATAGGTCTTATTTTGTGATGTTTGGTAAAGGCTAGCATTACCTTTTATAGTTACTAATAGTAAATATGTGTGGACACACAGTGGATTTAGAAAGTATTTAGACCCTTTCACCTTCTGCATACTTTGATGCGTTATAGATTTAATTTTAAATCTACACCCAACAGTCCAGGATGACAACGTGAAACCTGTTTCAGCAATGTTTATAAATTTACTAAAAAACAAAAACTGAAATCTCTCATTTATATAAGTATTCAGATCCTTTGTTGTGGCACTCCTGTATCAAAGTGAATTGATTGGACATACTGTTTAGAAGGGACATGCCTGTATATAAGGTCCCACAATTCACTTTGTATGTCAGGACCAAAACCAAGCCATGAAAATCAATTAACTCTCTTGTAGACTGCTGTGATCAAATTATGGTGAGGGCTAGATCAGGGCAAGAGTATAAAACCACTTTTAAAGCTTTGAGTGTTCCCAGTAGCACAATGGCCTCAATAATTGTGAAATGGAAGAAGTTTGGAACCAGCAAGACTCTTCCTACAGATGGAGCTTCAGGAAAAAGATTCTCTGGTCTGTTGAGACAAAAAACTGAACACTTTGGGCAGAACTCCAAGCACAATGTCAGGGAAAGACCAGGCACTGCTGAGCACCTGCCTAATACCACTCCTAAGGTGATGCATGGTGATGGCAGCATCATACTGTGAGGGTGCTTCTCAGTGGCAGGGACAGGGAAGGATGAATGCAGCCCACTGGATTAGGTTCATGACAAGTCTCTGACTGTCCTTAAGTGCCCCAAAAAAATCCCAGACTTAAACACCATACAACATTTGTGGAGAGATCTGAAGATGGCAGTTTACAGACAGTTCTCGTTCAGTCTCATGGAACCTGAGAAGATCTGCCAGGAACAATGGGCTAAACCGACCAAATCCAGTTGTGCAAAGCTTACAGAGACTTATTAATGAAGACCTGAAGCTGAAAACATGTCTTCACTTTGGGTTACTGAGTGTAGATTAATGAACGAAAATGGCAAATTTAACGATTGAAAATTATTCTACAACACAATATTGTATGCAGTAAGTGAAGGGGCCTTAATACTTTCTGACTCCACCATATGCTTATTTAGTTTATTGACTTACGGCTGTATAACAGTAGAATTCCTGAAGCCTACAAAAAAAACTCGTAATCCAGGTGATCGGCAATGTAACAATAGGCTCCATGGCAATAACTCCTGGGAAAATTGGAAATTTAGGTTAAAGCTGTCTCATTTTAAGTTAAGACTACAAAATGACATCAAAAACTCAATGACCAGGAAGTTAACTTTGTGAGCTGGAATGTTGAAGGCTTGAATCACAAATTAAAGAGAAAAAAGCATTCTCTCACCTAACAGGTCTAAACGCTAAAATAGTATTTTTACAGGAGACCCATTTATTAAGCAAGGATCAGTTCTGCCTGCAAAAAAACTGGACTGGCCAAATATTCCATTCCAGCTTTACAAAGAAAACTAGAGGTGTGGGAATTCTTATCGATAGAACAGTCTCATTTGTAGTGTCAGATGCAATATCTGATCCTGAAGGGAGATACGTGATTGTCATGGGTAATTTATTTAACTGTAAAGTGATTTTGATAAATGTTTATGCACCCAATGTGGATGATAGGGAATTCATGCAAAATGTATTTTCATCCATTCCCAATGTGAACACTCATAAAATTATAGTGGCTGGGGACTTTAATTGTGTTTTAAATCCAGACCTAGATAGGTCTCCTGTCACAGGAGTGAGGATATGTAACACTGCAAAGACAATCACACAGTTTGTAAGTGATCACATCTTATATGATCCCTGGAGATTTCTAAACCCAAACTCAAGAGAATATTCCTTCTACTCACCAGTGCATCATTGCTACTTAATAATTGATTATTTCTTTGTAGATTATTTCTTGCCTACGATTAAATCTTGCAAGTACGACGCTATTGTTATTTCCGACCATGCCCCTTTCATCTTGGAGCTAAAATCATTATGCCCCACATACTCATCTTGCAGGTGGTGTCTTAACCCACTTTTATTAGCAGACGAAAACTGTACAGAATTTATATCCAAACAAATCACTCTAGAGACAAATACATCCTCAGAGGTCTCTGCAGGAATACTCTGGGAAACCCTGAAGGCCTTCTTAAGAGGGCAGATTATTTCATATCTTTCCCAAAGAAATAAATTGGAAACCAAGAAGGTATCAGAGCTAATCAACAAAATTACTAGAATAGACCAAGAACATTCCAGGTGTCCAAGTGAGGCTCTTCATAGGAAAAGGCAGGTTCTGCATTCAGAACTCAACCTCTTGACAACTAAAGAAACAGAACAACTCATTTCTAAATCAAGACATCATTACTATGAACATGGAGAGTAAGTTAATAAGGTTTTAACTCAACAAATTCACAAGCTAGAAGTTCGCAATGCAATTCCAGCAATCACCAACACAAACGGAGACAAAATCATTGACCATAAAAATACAATGGACACATTTAGAGACTACTATAAATCCTTAAATTCTACTGAGATTAAAGAAGACAAGACACAATCTAATGCATTTCTGGATGCATTACAGATACCACAAATAGATACTCTCAGTGCAGAGGAAATGGATAAACCTCTGGCGAATTACTAGATGCTATATGTCACTTCAGAGTAGGAAAACAGCAGGCCCCGATGGCTACCCTGCTGAATATTATAAGAAATTCTACACTCAGCTAGCTCCCCTCTTATTAGCAACATTTACAGAAGCTAGAGACAATTACATTCTACCTCAAACTTTTCGCCAAGCATTAATCACCGTCTTTCCTAAACAAAACAAGGACTTATTACAACGTGCATCATACAGACCAATTTCACTTCTGAATAATGATGTTAAGATAATCTACAAAGTCCTAGCTAGAAGGATGGAGAAAGTGCTGCCTTTGGTAATATCACAAGATCAAGCAGAATTTAATAAAGGCCGACACTTAGCGTCCAATCTTTGACACCTGTTTAATATAATATATTCACCCACAAAGTCAAACACCCCAGAAATGATATTATTGTTGGATGCAGAAAAAACATTTGATATGATTGAATGGAACTATCTTTTCACTACATTGGAAAAATTTGGATTTGGCCCGAACATTTGTGCATGGATCAAAATACTGTATACCAATCCAGATGCTTTAGTTTGTATTAACAACATTAATTCAGACTACTTTAAAGTAGAACGTGGTACCAGACAAGGATGCCCCTTGTTGCCACTGCTTTTTGCAATTGCCATTGAGCCACTGGCAGTTCACTGTAGAAATGCTTATGAGATAAAGGGGATTATCAGAGAAGGACTTGAACAGAAAATTTCTCTATACGCAGATGATATGGTACTGATATATCAGACCTACAAAATACTTTGCCTGCAGTCCTAACGGCACTTAAAGAATTTCAAAAGATATTTGGTCTCAGAATTAATTTGACTAAAAGTGTGCTCTTTCCAGTGAATTCTCAAGCACACAATATTAGATTGGACACCTTCCCTTTTATCATCGCAGATCACTTTAAATGCCATGGGATAAATATTACAAGTAGACATAAAGCTGTCTATCAACAAAATTCCCTGTCTGTATGGAAAAAATGAAGCAAGACTTGCATAGATGGTCAACCCTTCATCTCACTTTAGCTGGAAGAATTAGCATTGTTAAGATGAATATCCTTCCTAAGCTTCTCTTTTTCTTTTAAAACATTCCAATATACATCAATAAATCATTTTTTAAGAAATTAGATTCAATCATAACCTCATTTATTTGGAATTCAAAACATCCACATATCTAGAGAGCGACCCTACAAGGCAGAAGGTGGCATGGCTCTACCTAACTTTCAGTTTTATTACTGGGCAGCAAATATACAAGCTATAAAAACCTGGACATGGACTCAAATAGATGAACATACACAGGCTTGGTCAGCAATAGAAATAAAATCCTGCAGTACATCATCATATTCTTTGTTTTGTACCCCAATAAATGTAAGTTATCGCCAATATACTAACAACCCAATTGTGCTTCACTTACTCAGAATATGGAACCAATGTAGAAAGCATTTTAAGATAAAGAAGCTTTTATCTGTGGTACCTCTGCACGAGAACCACCTATTTCCACCCTCTCAAACAAATGTAGTTTTAAATGTTTGGGCAACATTTGTGATTAAATCAATTAGAGATTTGTACATAGAAAAAACTTGTAATCCCGACCCATCTTAAATCCCTTTGCACCTCTCCATTCAGTGTGTTTTGTTCTGTAAATGCGTTGATAAGCACAAGCAGCAAGCAGCCTGCTATCCCATCCCCCGGCCACCGCAGAAAGGGCTAAAAGCTCTCTCAGCTCAAGCCTTGATTATCTGGGAGTGAGGTACCCAGATAGTGTATAGGGTATATAATATATTGTTATTTGGAACACATGCATTTCATGTGTGTTCCGTGTGTACAAAGATCTATGTAAGTGTAGGATGACAGGAAATGAAAGAAATGTTAAACACATACCTAAAGGACAAACTTTTTTCATGTTTTAGTACTAACGACAAAATTTTGACATGAAGTGTATAAGGTGTGAAGACTGAAGTCCAAATATCAAATAAGCACTTTCACAAAAGGTACAAATATAACAGAACAAGTGCACTTTTATTCAAGACTGCAACCGAAGAAAAAGAAATTTGGTTAGTGTACTTTGGTAGTACAGTGGTAAGAACTGCTGACTCATAATCAAGAGGTCATGGGTTTGAGCCTTGCCGCTTCCCAAAATAAATGTTTTGAGTAATGAGCTGCTCTTATTGTTACTATTATACAATAAAAACATACATCTCATGTGAGTCTGCAATAGCCGGTTTAAATGTATGGTACTTGTGGAGGTTAGCTTTTTTTTTTATTTAGTTCCATTCTCTCAGTCACGTTCACGCTCCCCCCGATCAGACACTGCTGTTTTCAAATAAAGACATGCTATAACAGAAGTGAACTCGGATGAGGATGAGTGTTCTACATCATTCTACACCCGCAAGAAACGTCCACTCACACATAAGAACAACGCAGCTACACCAGGCATAAAGGCAAAAGATGGCACCATTTGGATGCAGCAACAGGTCGCCTCATCCTGCCAGTCAGTCTGTCCCATACATGTCCTTCAAAGAAAAGCAGGGCTTGCAGAGCTCACCAAGGTATTGTGCAAAGTTTTGTTTGTGATTATGTTTTGTGATGGTCTTTATATAAAAATATTTATATGTTATTTATATAAAATCCAGATCAAATGTTATTTACTTTGATTTACATATCTTCCTACGGCGTAAAGTCACAAGTACACTGAAGAGCTTTCTCTGTTTGATCGACACGGGCATGCTCACAAAGTACATGCATACTGAAGTGACTTCAGCTGCAAGTGGAAGCTCAACGCAACTGTTGTTACGGTTCTTCCTTTGTCCAGAAAGGTTTCATAAGCTTTATGACATTTGTCTCTGAAAGTCTTTGTCCCATGGGACGACTGGAATCTTTTCCTGAACAAGATCAAACACAGTTGCGTAGGGTGCGACAGTAATAGTAATATAATAATAACAATAAGAGCAGCTCACTGCTCAAATCGTTAGTTCTGAGAAACGACCAGGATCGAACACACGACCTGTTGTTTATAAGTCAGCAGTTCTTACCATTGTACTAACAAAGCAGTCGTGCCAACACACTACACTAACCCAATTTCTTTTTCTATGGTTATATTTTTGAATAAAAGCACACTTGTTTTGTTATACTTGTACCTTTTGTGAAAGTGCTTACTTGATATTTGGACTACGGTCTTCACACATTATACATTCATGTCAAAATTTTGTCGTTAGTACTAAAATATGAAAAAAATTTGTATTTTAGGTATGTGTTCAACATTTCTGTCGTCCTACACTTACATAGATCTTTGTAGACACGGAACACAAATGAAATGCGTGTGTTCCAAATAACAATATATTATTTAGCCTATACAGCTCTAGGTACTTCTCTCCCTGTTAAGCAAGGCTTGAGCTAGGAGAGGTTTTTGCCATTTCTTTGGTGGAGGGACGATGGGATTAGCAGGCTGCTTGTGCTGATCGACACATTTACAACACAAAAGACGCTGATGGAGAGGTGTGAAGGGATTTAAAGTGGGCCGGGATTAGTTTTAACGTAGGCTTCAGGAATTCTAGTGATTAAAGTCTGTTTGAATTATTAAACCCTGAACAAAGACAATTTTTCCTCTGGGATTAAAAAAGTATACTTTATGTCTGTGAAATGTTATTCCAAGCACTCTGAAATAAATAGAACCTGCCTAGAACACCATTACCACCCCCACCACCACATATAATCCATCTCTCCTCTTCCTAGTGCTCAAAAACATACAACCCTCCCTCCCCAACCACCAAAACACAAATTCAGAGTTGAACAAGTGCTTAATCCAACTGAGTGTGGGAGTTTGGGGGCAACTTTATTTTAGCTGTATTAGGCACAAGGCTGGGATTGACACCATATGTTGGCCTGTTAATCCCACATCGCAGTCACATACACACTCACAGGGCATTTCGTTTTCATGAACAAATTTAAACCATTTAAAACAGTAGTCCCACTTTTTGTAGCGAAGCAAAGAAGTGAAATATTTGACAAGTCATGAAAATAAGACATGCAAAGTTATGAAAACAGGTTGTCAAAAGTGAAGTAAAGGATTCACAGAATAAACATGGGCAGTGACCCTAAAATATCCATTTCAAAAGGAATTTGAATGATGTTTCAGTCATGGGCACTTTTATTGCATTTCAAATCCACAGTTCCAATTGTAACCACCCATACAATGAGCTTGTATTCTAAAATTATGATTACTTTTAATTTAAAGGTTATGTCTGCTGTTTTAAATGAGATACAATAGTTATATTGTTTAGAAACTAAGGAACATAAATATCTGGTTCATGTTATTTAATAGGTCTAAGACGGAGTACAAGGCAAACTAGACAAAAACAATTAGGCATTTATGTTAAAAAAATGTGTATGCAAGATTATTACTAAAAATATTTCAAATCAGGTATATTGACACAAAATGCAAAGGATATGAATAAATTCACACATTACAGTATATGCTGTACTTTGGTTTTGATTTTTCATCTATAAAAAAATAAGGATCTTTTGAAAACAAAAGTGTTCTCAGTTTGCTTCAATGACTATTATTTGAGAGAGAGGCACTGAAGCAGCAAGCCAAGTTTATCTCTTGGTTCTCTGTCCACAACTGAGAGCCTTGTTTTTGGTGACATTTCAAAATTACTGGGGGTGGATGTGGACAACATCTGTACATTTTGACGGTTCCTGAGGAAAAAGGATCTTGCCTTGTAATCTCAAAGAAAACCTTATGAGCATGGTAACTCTTCAAACTTTTCCTTTTTAAAAAAAAAACACTCTTTTGTTGTTATTTACCAATCTGTTAAACAATAAAACAATTCATTAAAAATAGCGAGAAGGTATCTTTGTGTTTAAGTTACTTTTCTCAATTAGACTGCATGATTAGCATGAAACAGCTCGTGGTTAATTGTGTTTTAATTTCCTGTTATTAAATCTCTCAATTTGTGCACTTATGGTTATTTCAGACATATCTTTTCATTATATATTCAGTCTAGCAGACAATAACAAATTCAGAGTTTGTATTATCCCCTATATTGCTATAAATTAGTTAAACTTTATGATATAGTATAATATATTCAGCATACCATGAGTGTTTCTAAAGTCTTTATAAGTTAAAGGCAATATACAACTTGTCTCTTCGGCTTACAAAGAAACTATACATAGATGCACATACATACATGCATACATACTGTACATATATATGTATGTACACAGATACATACTATACATATATACATACACATATATAGGTCTGGACAGGTCGAGGAGCATGCACTGGTACAGTGCATTGCCGTACCCACAACATGATGAAATTGCTCACAATTCTGGTTAGGCAACCCCTCAGAAAGAAATGCAGTCTATTCCTACTACCTCAGTCAGGTATTATGAAGATGCCCCCCTGGCCTGGTCCAGCCATTCGGGTCCTCAACAATGAGGATGCTGTCAGCCAGATCAACCTCGGGGAATCGCACCACATAGCCATAGTGCCGTAACTGACAATCCCTCACGATGCACATTTTAGTTGGGACTCCATGAGCAACCTCTCGTTCAACACAAAGTCTAACCAGCAGTACCCAAGGATTCTCCGAAAACACATAATACAGAAGAAATCCAGTCTTCATCTCAGATCATTGGACAGTGTCCATGTCTCACAACTATATAGCAAAACAGGGAGTACCAGGACCCTAAAGATTTGGACCTTCATCCTTTTGCAAAGATATCAGGAGCACCACACACCCCTTTTCAGAGATCTCATGACCCCTCACGCTTCCCCAATCTGTCTACTGACTTCATAATAAGAGTCAACAGAGACATGAATGTCAATGCCGAAGTAAATAAACCTCTCAACGAGGTCGACATTCTCTCCGCAGACAGGCACACTACCGATGGCTTTGCCCAAGAGGCCTGGATCTTCGTGCCTGTATGCACTCCTGACACATATATAATATGTTTGGCTCAGCAAAACAAATATTTTGTAGTACCTGTTCCCTTATATATTCAGTTGTAATTGTAGAACTAAAAACAGTGGCTTGTTTGTTATTGCTTAAAGAACTAAGCATAAAAAGAAGTGGTGCTGAGGTGCCATTTAATGTTATGCACTTTTTTAAGCTGCCTTTTTCATAGTGGTGATTTTTTTCTGCCACCAATTCTAATAGATTATAATATGTATTACAATACCATATACTTTATAGATCTAAAATCATTACTAACCACTTCTAGTTATTTTTTTACCAGTTTTTATTGTGATAGAATTTTGTTCCATTGTCATCTGATTACAGTACTCTTTGATATTGGAAGTAATGCATATGCTTCAATCTTCTAGGACAGTTCATCTAAGCAGAAATGTACAACTTTAAAACATTTATGTTTTATTGAATGCTTAGTGAGGGACAGATGGTCTTATGGCCTTGGAACATTCAAAGGTGTATTTTCTCCGGCATCTCTCCAGATAGAGTTTCTTTTAAGATATTCCTAGCTATCTTGACTGCACAGCATCAGACTTATTGTTATAATCATTACAGACATAAAAATGAGTTTACCAATTTAACAAATTTGAGATGTATTACTTACATTTACTTATTTGGCTGACACTTTTATCCAAGGTGACTTACAGCATTTCAAATACAATAAGTTACATTTCTTTTGTTTTTCCATTTGGAGCACAGGCAGGTATAGTGATGTACACATAGTCATGTAGTGTCAGTACCATTTGAACCCACAACCTCAGGGTTTGAAGTTCATAGCCATAACCTCTATGCCACACTTCTTGTGTACCTTGCTTAAATTGTTTATCTATATTTTCTAAGTTCATCTTTATTTGTTAATTTGTTATTTTTGTGTTTTGTTTTATTGTTCCTGCATTGTGGCCCGTGCTATCTGAGATGGGCTCCAGCACCCCCTGCAACCCTGGTCTGGATTAAGCAGGTTACAAAAAGATATGAAGTTGTATTAAATTATTTATCCTTTGTAAATGTAATTTTTTCTTAACATTTTCATCTTAACATCTTTGAGGTGCATATCTTGTATTAAAGTGTGGAAGAGAAAGAAATCTTGTTGTTATAGAAAACAACAAGTCTGCATTCTTTCTTGATCTAACTATACTATTTACTGTCCTGTGTCTCAAGTCATGTGTTTTAACCTATTCTCCCATCTTCCTAGTACCACCCAAACATTACCTCTCACCTCTGGTCTCTCTTTGGTGATGATTGCAATGGGCTTAGAGCTATACTATACAAGCTAGCTTACAATGACACCTAGCAGCCCCTTAAAGACCCACATCTCTGGACCCTATACATGATTCTTTTAAGGGCAGGGGTGCAAGGCATTTTCCTACACTTACACTCTTTGCTTTCATTAGGGCACACAGCCTGCCCCTCCGTAACTATCAATTATTGGTAAGGATTATTTATTTTTATTTCTGATCCAAGATGGGTACTTCCCCTAACCAATGCCATGTCCATCCCAAATAGCTCCCTAATGCATATAAAAATTCTTGCTGTTTCTAGGATTCAAGCAACAATCTTCTGCTTGAAGTTAACCAATATAGTATGGAATAAAGCAAAAAAAAGCCAGAACCTCCCTTGACCATGCCTAAAATGATTTGAAAAATATTTTGATAAGAATGTGAGGAATGTCTTAAAACCAAGGGTTCAACAGATTTAAGCAGTTACTTCTACATTTTTCTTATGATCTACTTTTCTGTTTCTTCTTTGAGTTAGTTTTAAATGCTGTTGCCATGACTTCAGACAGAACTGCAGATCCTACGATTCAATAGTACTAACCACAGGTGCCCTTTGTTGCCTTTCTATTTTATCATTTAGAATTAGTAGTATTTATATTGTTATGTAAAGGGCCCTGCAGTGGTGGGTACTGCGGAATGTGTCAACTGTTTAAGTTCTTTATTTATTTTTCCAAAACATCTAGGAAAGAAAAAAACAGAATGCATCAAAGAGGAATGAAATGACAGCAGTAAACAAATGCTTTGCTCAATGCTTTTCAAAGCATGGCAGAAATGTTTGTGTGCAAAGTATTTCTTTGACCCTAACTGGCTGTCTTCTTTGTTGCAGTAATGCAAGATGCAGAGGACACAGCTGTACCTTACAGATACATGTTAGTGCTTGAGCTGAAATCAAAATGAGCCTGGGTCTTTGGGTCTGGGCTAAATACATCAGACTGTCAAAATGGCACCTGGGGCCAACATTTCCCCTTTCATCTCCTCACAAAATGAGTGGGAAAGCTAATGCATTTACTGCCCTTTCCAAACCTGGTTATCCACTATTTTCTCGCACATCATATGTGGCTTTATTTTAATAAGCCAAAGGCATCACAGAGAGAAAGAATGTGCTTGTAGATTAATAAATTAATAAGAGGGAAGCATGAACATGATAATGTATTATAGTTTATTTACCAGTAAAGGTAAAAAAAAGAAAAAAGGAGTTGCTGTGAATAACTGCATTTATTTATTTTTAAGAAAGGGTGGCATGGTGGTTAGCACTGCTCCTGCTTCACATCTCCAGAGTCTTGGGTTTAGAACTAGGTCACCATATGTGTACAGTCTGCATGTTCTCTCCATGTCGTTATACTTTTTTTCCCCCTCCATACACTTTGGTTGTCCTCCTACACCTTTTAACTATGCATGTTAGTGTACCCCATTAAGGCTCTTTTTCCTGGTGACACTGAAATAGACTCTGGTATCAATAACCATGAATTGAATTACAATCCCTATAAACAGTATTCTCCCCCTTTGAAGTTTTCATATTTTTCTGTTATACATTATTGAATAAAAGTGCACTTATTTTGATTTTTTTAAATTGAATAACATAAAAAAACCTTAATGTCAATTGAAAACAGATCTCTCCAAAGTGATCTAAATTAATTACCAAAGTACTTGAATACCTAAGCATTTACACTCTACAAATCAGTATTGAGTAGATGCACCCTTGGCAGCCATGACTATGGTACTATGGTGGTGCGCACGGACGCAATGGCTTGGTGCTCTTTGTTTCAGTGTTTAATGTGCATGTGTGTGCTAGTATTACTACTTGTTTTACCTACATCTTGTCAAGCTGACAACATCTACAGCCGACAGGAACTTCTCAAGATTGGAGAGTGCAGCAAGGGAAGTGTTTCATCAGAGTTTCTCCGCTGCCACGACATTTCGGCAGACATAGTGAGGAGTCCCGACTCTCTGTGGATTATCATCCCCACGGGCAGGCGACGGAGGCGGTGCAGAGAGAGAAAACAAAAGTGAGGCTGCAGGGCTGGCGCGTTAGCAAGGTTAAACCACCGCTCCCCAGTGTTTTTCTCACCAATGCCAAATCTCTCATCAACAAAATCGATGATCTGAGGCTACAGGTAGCAACAAATAACATTGTAAAGAACAGTTGCGTTCTGTTGATCACAGAATCCTGGCTTCACTAATGGATCCCGGACTCTTCTATCCAGCTAACAGGCTACAATGCACAATGCCATGACAGGACCAATGACTCCGGTAAGAGCAGAGGAGGGGGGCTGTGTGTGTATGTAAATAACAACTGGTGTACAAATACAGTGACTGTTCCCCGAACCTGGCGTATGTGACTGTTAGATGCAGACCCATATATCTCCCTAGAGAGTTTACTGTGGTTTTGATTACCGGTGTTTACATAGCACCAAATGCTAATGCAAACTTGGCTATTAAACTTTTACACTGCAGTATTAGCAGTCAGCTGACCAAGCACCCTGATGCTGTGTATATCGTTGCTGGGGACATTAACCATGTGGATTAAAACCTGTGCTCCCTAAATTCCATCATCATGTCAAGTGTGCCACCAGAGGAGCTAACACATTGGATAAAGTCTACACAAACATTAAACAGGGCTACACCACTACCACACCTGGGCCACTCTGACCACGTGTCACTGTTTTTATCCCGGCATACATTCAACTTAAGAATACTACCCCTAACAGCACAAGGACAGTTAAAACTTGGCCAAATGGAGCTTCTCAGCAGCTGCAGGACTGTTTCAGAAGGACCAACTGGAACATCTTTGAACACCCAGACCTTGAAGTGTTTAGTGACAGCGTACTGTGTTATATTAAGAACTGCACAGACATTGTAACAGTGGATAAACGTATCCGGGTCTACCCCAATCAGAAGCTCTGGATGACCAGGGAAGTCCAGAGGCTGCTAAAAGTGAGGAACACTGCCTTCAGGTCTGGTGACAAGGCCCTCTACAGCACAGCCCATGCCAGCCTAAAGAGGGGCACCCGAGAGGCCAAGTCAGACTATAAAAATAAGATCAAGGAACACCTGAATAGCAACAATGGCAGGCAAGTGTGGATGGGTGTCCAGCATATGACCAACTACAGGACCAGTCCCGGAGGTGTGGGAAGTGATTTATCGCTGGCTGAGGAACTGAACCACTACTTTGCCAGGTTTGAAGTGGATCCACCAGAGACAGCCAGACCCCATCCAGATACCAACAACAGCCCCATCTTCACAGTGGTGGAGCACGAGGTGAGGCGCACGCTGCAGGCTGTCGACTCACGGAAGGCAGCTGGACCTGACAGCATCTCAGGATGCGTGCTAAAAGACTGTGCAGACCATCTGGCTGGGGTCTTCACCAGGATATTCAACCAGTCTCTGTCTCAGTCCATTGTGCCATCCTGCTTAAAATCCTCTGTCATAGTGCCTGTGGCCAAGAAACAGACCGTCACCAGTCTTAATGAGAATAGGCCAGTTGCACTGACCCTTGTGGTTATGAAGTGCTTCGAGAAGCTCATCAGGAACCACATCATGTCATTCATTTCTCCCATGCTTGATCTGCACCAGTTTGCCTACAGAGCAAACAGGTCTACAGAGGACACTGTGGCCACTGTTCTCCATGCTGTTCTGTCCCTTCTGGAGCAGCAGGGGAGCTACGCATGGCTGCTCTTCATAGACTTCAACTCTGCCTTTAATTCCATCTTACCCCACAGACTGGTGACCAAACTATCAGACATAGGATTTCCACACTCCACCTGCCTTTGGATCAAGGACTTCCTGAGTGATCGCACTCAGAGGGTTAGAGTGGGCCCCTACTTCTCCACACCCATCAGCCTCAGCACTGGCTCCCCACAGGGTTGTGTGCTGAGCCACCTGCTCTATACCCTCTACACCCATGATTGCATTCCTGCCCACCACAGTAACACCATTGTTAAGTTCACTGACAATACCACGGTAGTAGAGCTAATCTCTGGAGGGAATGAGTCCATCTACAGGGATGAAGTGGAGCAGCTGACAACGTGGTGTAGGAATAACAACTTGCTCCTAAATAAAGCCAAGACCAAGGAGCTCATTGTGGACCTCAGGAAGAAGGTAGACAACATCCAGCCACTCATCATCAACGGGGACTGTGTGGAGAGGGTCTCAGACTTCCGCTTCTTGGGAGTCACTATTAGGGAGGACTTGACCTGGGAAACACACACTCCTGAGGTAGTGAAGAAGGCCCAAAAGAGACTCTACTTCCTGAGGGTGCTCTGGAAGAACAACATCCCTGAGAAACTGCTGGTGTCCTTTTACCGCTGCACAGTAGAGAGCATCCTGGCCTACTGTCTCGTGGTTCTCCAGCTGCACAGTAGCACAGAGGAAAGAGCTCCACAGGGTCATTAAGGTCGGCCCAGTGGATAGTCGGCTGCCCTCTCCCATCACTAGAAGAACCACATAGTTTCTGTTGTCTCAGGAACGTCAAGAAAATTCTTCAGGACCCATCACACCCAGGACATGCATTGTTTAAGCAGACGTTTCAGATCCATAAAGACTAAAACAAATAGACTGAGAAACAGTTTCTATCCTTCAGCCATCCCAATGCTGAATGCTGCTAAGTGGTCAATCTGACCTAGTGCACCTTCATGTTTACAATATAATAAAACTCTCATGTTTACTATACAGCTCTAAGTTAACATTGGATAAGGGACAAGTGCAATATGACTTATGCATGAGTGGAAAACATTGTTCTGCTGTTACAGAATATTGTGGTACTTATTTTATTCCCTTTTTATTTTAGTTTTAACTTGAGTAATTGAGTTTTGTTTTTATTTTATTTTTTGCAGTGGAACATTGCACCTAAAATTTCATTGTACAATGTCTCATTTATTGATTGATTTGATGACAGCGTTCAGTCTATGTGGTTAGGTCTCCCTCCCTCAGCTTTTCACATCTGGACACTGCAGTTTTTCCCATTCTTCTTTGCAAAACTGCTCAGACTTTGTCAGGTTGCATGGGGATTGTAAGTGAACAGCCATTTTCAAGTCCAGCCACAAATTGGATCAAGATCTTCACATTGTAACTGCCACTCCAAGACATTAACATTGTAGTTTTTAAGCCATTCCAGTACAGCTTTGGTTTTATGCTTGTGCAATTTAGCCACAATGCTTACTCAACATAAGTTTGACCTTCCAGATCAAGTGCATTTATAGCAATTAGTCAATTATAAACCCTTGACTACAAATAGGTGTGTAATTAAAAAGGTGAACACTTATGCAATCAATTATTTTGAGTGTTATTTTTTTTTTATTTAATATACTTTAATCTCTGTGGGGAAATTGCCTTTTTGCATGACCTTTGGAGGTTTGAGTGTACGGCCACCTATTGTACAGCACACCTGGAGCAATTTTCAGGTTAAGGGTCTTACTCAAAGGGTCCAACAGAGTAGGATCTCTTGAAGCAGTAACAGGATTTGATCCATCAACCTTCCGAACACCAGCGCAGATCCTTAGCCTCAGAGCCACCACTCTGTCATGTGTTTGTAAGTTATTTAGACCACTTTGCAGCGGTCTGTTTTTACTTGAACTTTAAAGACTTTTGTTGTTGTTCAGTGTCCAAAAACCCAAATTAATCCCACTGTGATTCAATGTTAAATATTAATAAAATGTAAAAACACCCAAGGGAATGAATATAATTTTATAGGCACTGTAAGAGGGTCCAAAAGGGATACATGGATTGATTCCAAATAAAATATTTCAAAAGCTAAAGAATAGAAAGTAATACATTTAATTCAGATTAAGCAGCTTTGTTTATTAGCATTGTATGAGCTGGAAAATAATAAGTCTGCATGCTTTTTTCGTTCTGTTTAAATTTCCTATTTATACCTTTTCAACTATAAAACATTGTTTTCATTACACACATATACTGTATACATGGATTAATTTCTGATGTGGCAGATTGAGAGCATTAGCATGTCACATAATAGAAAGAACTGGCCACAATTTAGAAACTTGTGGTCACAAAGGCTCTTCTGGTTCTGAGTTTTAAAGTACCTGCCTCATTCAGTCCTTTATTGAATTGAGAGCTCTGGAAATGTATTTCATAGCCAGCAGTCTGCCTTGAAATCCTAAAAAATATGTCTTTAACAAATAGACAATACAACTAGTTAAGCAACAAAAATAAAATGCATATTTAGAATTTACAAGCATAACAAAATAATTCACACTTCACTCTATTCAGTATTCTTCAGGTAATCATAAGTTTTACACTCAAAGTATTCAATAAAACACACTCACTGGCTCTTACTGCCTTAACAGTGTTAGTAGAATCATTTCAAAAATGACATGCTTCAATGATAACTGAACTCAATCCTACAGAAGATGCAGCATATCTGGGCTTCATTCACAGATCTCTCAGAAAGGCCTTTTTTAATTGTCTGCTATATCAAATTGACAAGAAGAAAGATTATACCCCAAAATAACATGCACATGTGGAGAGTAGGTATTTGAAATATTCTCTTGACCTTTATATGGTTTAGGCCTGCATTAGGAGTAGCTGATAAATTTGTAAATTGTTGCAAAGATGCACAAATCATTTTTTCTATATAATTAACAAGCACCAAGGTGGGATCTGTAGAAAAATATTAAGTATTATAATATTAGTAAAAAAAATTAACTTGTATTAAAATAAGGCATTATTTTATTGTGTTATCAGAAAACCTGTGATGTGCACCTAACACTAAATGTACCCACTTAACCTCTTAAATTATTTATTTTGAGAAAGAAAAAATAACTGCTTGAAAGATACTAAGGGTTAAAAGCTGACAAAGCTGTTTTGCTATAATGGCAGGTTATTCATACAGGTGTCTGTCATAAGACAGAGTGCAGTAAGCCGACCTAGGACAACTTCCTCTTTAGGAACGCGTCTGTTAGACAAAGGAAAGATGACCTTTTCTTCTTTAGGGCCCCATCCGACACATACACGAAGCAGAAACGGTTAGCCAATTTGCACAATATAGGATGAAATACTTAGGTAATCGATTTTATGCTTTTTGATAAGTAAGGGGAAGAGGAAGGAAGGAAAATACAAAAAAAGCTAACTGTCACAGGAAACTTTGCTCTTCTGCCTTGCAACGCATGAATCCATGTACTCACCAGTGCCTGAATAAAGACTGATTGATTGAACTATTCCTGTCTTCCTTGGGGGTTACTTCCACACCTTAATGTGGGAAAAGTAAGAAATGTCAAAACCAGATATTTATCTGTTATCTGTAACCTGTTATCTGTCTCACTGTCCTTACTGTACCCCACATGTTCAACCCTTGGGAACTTTAATGTCAGGATGGTTGCTGACTGGAACTGTCTTTTATTTTCATTCCTTTACTTCAACCCAGTTTAACAAAAACAGAAGCTTATACAAAGCTAACTTTTTGTGCCCTTAAGGGACAGCTAGACAATCAATCAACACTCGGCTATGCTAGTGAACAATAATTGGACAAGGACATTAAGCTGTTACCCTAAAATTAAATTTGTTTACATCAAGAGTTCCCAAATTGGTCGATATCGACCCCCTGGGGTCGATTTGAACTTTCTAGGGGTCGATACTTTCAATAAAAAAATTTGGGGGTCGACGACAGCAAAAATAGACCCCCTTACTACTGCTATTTGTTTGTTACTTCAAAATATCTAGGATAACAATAGGTACCTAATTAAGAAGTAAAATAGTTCAAAAAACACTTTACATACCAAACTTGCGAACGAAAAGGTAAAATGTGTCATTAAAAGAGTCACACGTAAAAATGCATGAAAATACATGTAGCACAAACATGTCTGTGCATTGTCTCATCGAACATATCAAAGCAAGTGCAGACATGAAAAAACAAAATAGCAATACAGACCGTACAGCTTGGACTATTTGTACTTATTTTGAATTTACATATTTATTTAATAAATGTAAAAAAACTCTTCTCGTATATTTTTGCTTTAATTTTCGTTAGTGCGGGTTTCTATATTAAATGTTGCACAAGATAACGCCATATTCCGTAGACCTTTTATCTTTTTCAGTCATTAATTACAAGTGATTAAAATGAAAAGTTTGATATCTAGTGAAATATTTAATATTGAGTACTGTATAAATGTATTAATTTGAGTAAGTACAGTAAATGACTAAGTGGTCGACGGTTTTAAAAGTTTTTGGCAAAGGGGTCTGCGGGCAAAAAAAGTTTGGTAACTCTTGGTTTACATAAACAACAATAGCAGTACATTTAAGAAATACAAAAAATTACACAACCTAGTTGGGTTAATACAGTCCCAGATGACATTTCCCAAATGGTTTATTTCCTTATTTAAAGATAATATATCCTTAATCAAAAAATGAAAAAAATGAGACAGAGCTCCTTGGAATGTGTCCAGCAGCAAGGCAGATAGCAAGCTCCATCTAAATGTAGGGGGCATTTAGAAAGCCAGAAACCAAATACTACTTGGACCCTTCATTTTAAATCTAAGTAAATTCTAAAAACTTTCTGACCTGCGTGTAACGATGTAAAGGTGTCAAACATCAAGATGCCATTAATATGACTTGATGTTAGAAAATTGACAATAACTAAGAATGGGTCATAGGCAAAGAAGATTTAAAGAGAATACCAGGTTGAAGACAAAACAATTGTTGTATTGTGTGCCATCTAGTAAGTGACATACATAAGCAGGTAAGAGATGAAAGTATTGGCAAATCACAGGCAGAAGGCAAAAGGCAAACTTGAGAAAACAAGGAATATCTGTAAAATGAACAAGACTCTAAAATAAAAAAAAATTTTTTAAATCAAATACTTCACTAAGTACCTATAAACATAATTACATTTTACATTGTCTCCTATATTGTCATTATTACATGCTTAGTGTTGGAAGACAACCGACCTAAATGGACCTAAAAGGTTACAGGTAGAGCCCATCCTTTGCCAGCTGAAGAACCCAATCATTGACTAGAAATGAAGTGGATGACACAATGACAGTTTAATCAATCTCTTTATGTTCGTAATGAAAAGAATGTTTTACAAGTTGAAAAGGTATAAATAGGAAATTTAAACAGAATGAAAAAAGTGTACAAACGTATTATTATTTACCAGGTGATACAATGCTAATAAACAAATTTGCTTAATCTGAATTAAGTTTATTACTTTCTGTTCTTTAGCTTTTAAAATATTTTAGTTGGGATCAATCCATATACCCCTTTGGATCCTCTTACAGTGTCTATAAAAGTATATTCACCCCCTTGGATGTTTTCACATTTTATTGATATTTAACATTGAATCACAGCGGGATTAATTTGGGTTTTTGGACAATGAGCAACAACAAAACTCTTTAAAGTCCAAGTAAAAACAGATGGCTGCAAAGTGGTCTAAATAACTTACAAATACATGACAGAGTGGTGGCTCTGAGGCTAAGGATCTCCACTGATATTTCAATAGGCTGCCACTGGAAGAACCAAAGCATTTACTAGAAATGAAGTGGATGACACAATGATGGTTTAATTAATCTCTAACAGCAGACCTCAACTCTCCACCCAGGCATAATCACTTGATAAGATTCATACTTCGGTGTATCACCCTTTTCTTAGTAAATGTCTCCCGACTGTGAAAATCTTTTCTTACCTCATTATCAAATTACAAATGCCTGTCAGATATTCCACACTTAGCGATGTCAACTGGCTTACATTTTTCTAATACCACTTTAGTAGGTAAGAGTGCATTTGTTCTCTTCATCTTCTTAAATGCTTTCATGTCCTCCATTTGCAAGAACCTACAACAAACACCATTATCATTCATTTTCCCTATCTAGGGACCTTCAAGTACTTCTTTTAGGAGTCCTTTTTATACCATTACCATCAATCACGATGCTCAGTTGGGCAGTCTTCAAGCAATTCATTTACACTACATCCATCCATCCATTATCCAACCCGCGATATCCTAACTACAGGGTCACAGGGGTCTGCTGGAGCCAATCCCAGCCAACACAGGGCGCAAGGCAGAAAACAAACCCCGGGAAGGGTGCCAGCCCACTGCCTGGCGCACACACACATCCCAAGCACACACTAGGGACAATGTGGAATCGCCAATGCACCTAACCTGCATGTCTTTGGACTGTGGGAGGAAAGCAGAGTACCCGGAGGACGCCCACGCAGACGTGGGGAGAACATGCACGGAAGTGAACCTGGGTCTCCTAACTGCAAGGCAGCAGCGCTACCCACTGCGCCACCGTGCCGTCCTTCACACTACATCCACCTTTCTTTTGCCATTTATTTTGCAATCCAAATCACATTCATCTTTCCTTCCTTATTGTAAAGCTCACTTGAAAACCCTGCCTCTGGGTTTCTGTTACCTGTGTTGTGTTTTTTTTTTACCATTTTGCTTTGCTCTATTTGGAATAAAATTGTACCCAATTAATTTAATTCTGGTTATGTATTAGATAATACTATTATATTTAACAGTAGGCGCGGATTTTAAATCTGTTTTACAACTAATATATGCACATGACTGATTGGAAAAATTGAAAATATACATTAAAAAAAAAATTAAGAGAAAGTCAATTGCATTGTAGTTCTAAATATCAGTTCTATGACTTAATTCAGTTCACAAAAGCTATTGGGTATGTCATTGAAAATAAGTTCTTTTTAATCGGGCATAGAATTTATCACAGCAAAATGATTAAACATTAAAGAGAGCTATGGGAACTATTTGCAGTTGTTTAGAGTTGTAACATGAGGAATGAATAATGTTAATGCCTAAAGCTAAAACAAAAATGGAAAAATACTGCATTTTGTTTTTTTAAGTAAAACAATGGATTGTAGGAAACAGACCAGTACCTTTTGTAGATCAAATAATATGTGAAGGACATCTTCCTTCTGTTATCTTACAAATATTTCATAAAGGGCAAAGGAATCTGTGTCTGCCATTGGCTGCTTTAATTCAGTTCATTGTAGCTTTGAACTGAAACAACTACTACGTTCTGTTTAGAGGTAAAATGAAACATTTTGACCTATCAGCTAAAATACTTATAACAAAAGCAAATAAATAGATTATACAAGACAAATAAACAGAACATTTTCTTTTTCAAGCAGAGGGAGATTGCATCATACTTCTTAAAATTCTTAACTTTAGTTATAACTCATTGTACAAAAATGTTGACATTAAAAAATCTGTCAATCACTGTAGAGAGATGTGGTGGTCAGAGTCCTTTCTGTTAGTATATAAGAGAAATCTTGCCTTTACCATATCCATTTTCTCACCTTCAGCCACATATCCCACAAGCTAACTAACTGCCTTTAACAGTTAGTGTTTTTGTTTTCAACATCAATGGCAACATCTCAGCATCATCTTGCATCTCTGGCAAACATCAATTATTAGTTAATTATATCAAATATTTTATTATTATTATTATTATTATTTATCTTGCTATTTATGGTATATTAGGTGTGTATTTCTATCTATCTATATATCTATCTTTTTAAACAGTTGTCCTGCTATAAGTCAGACTCTGCTACTAAGTCTGTATTACACTTTTGAATGGCTTTTCTAATTTGTAATTCTCATTTTCTATGCTAGAATACACATAACCCTGTTACTATTACTTCGCTCTGGATTAATTGTGAATAGATCCCTAATTCTAAACTTTATTTTTGATCAAGCCTATAAGGATCACTTAATCAAAATCAACTTTAAGTTTTACCATCAGCTACACTCGCCTGATCAAATAGTGCTATGTATTTACAAACTACTATATTTTCAAAAGGAGCTTAAATGTGAGAAATAACAGGTCACCTAACACCATCCATGCTACATCAGTAACGTCAGTGATATCAACTGGAATGGCCAGTGATAAGTCCACCTTTGACCATCGGTATGTGCTGTCCATAACTGAATACCAAGTAAGGAGACAACTGAGGAAGCTACACAAAGGAAAAGATGTGAGACAAGATGTATCCAGTCCTCGAGTCCTTAATGCCTGTGCTGACCAACTTTATGAGTGTCCTCTGTCACCGGTTCAGTCTGCTATTGCTGTGGAAAACATCCTGCATTGTTCCTGTTCCAAAAAAGCCAGGCGCCTCCTTACCTAATCATTACACACCAGTCATACTTGTGTTTCACATCATGAAGACCTTTGAGAGACTGGTCCTGGACTCTGAGTCCTCTTGAGGAAGATCACCTGGGCCCACTACATTTTGCATAGCAAAGACTGGAGTAGAGGATGCCAATATCTGTCAGCTCCCCTAGGCTTATTCTCACCTGGACAAAGCTGGAAGCACTGTGAAGATTGTTTTTTGATTTTTCCAGTGCCTTGAAAACTATCCAACCATCCCTGTTAAGGAGTAAAGTTAGAAATATACAGGTGGATGAGTCTATGGTGTCCTGGATAATGTATTTTCGGTCAGGCAGACCGCAGTTTGTGAGACTCAAAGTCTGTGTATCTGATACAGATGTGAGCAACACTGGAACACGACAAGGAACCATCCTGTCTCATTTTCTCTTCTCTGTGTATGCCACTGACTATAAATATAACAACAGGTCATGTGACTTGTAGATTTTCTCAGACGATTCTGCTCTTATCGGGTGTGTTAATAAGGAGGATGAGACAGTATAGGAATTGGTTGGGGAACTTTGTTAGTGCAAAGAGAATTATCTTAACATCAACAAAGCCAAGGAACCAGTTACTGAATTTTGCCATACCGAAAAGTCTCTATACCCAGTTACAATTCAGGGAGTGGATGTAGAGGTGGTGCGCTCCTACAAGTACTTGATCTAAATCAGTGACATGTTGGACTGGACTCGTAACACAGAGGAACTATGTAAGAAAATGAAGATCAGGTTCTTTTACTTTAGGAGACTGCAGTACTTTAATGTACGATGTGACATCGTATATATCTTCTACAACTCTATGATGGCCAGTTTGACTTTGCAGCAATGCTTTATTAATATATATATATTAATAAATTGATATATTGATATTGATATATTGATTAAACCCAAGTATCTTTTTACATAGCAAACATTTTTGAGTCATTGAAATGTATTTCTTTCTATACTGAAAAAAAAACTGACCTGAGAAACCATTCCCTTTAGTTTCACAGAATACAGCAATACAGCAGTTGACAATTTTGGGTCAGCAAACCAGCTGTTAATGAGCCTCTGCCCATGATCAATTCTCACAATTACAAACCAGCCAGAGGCCATCAGATACAAGGAAGTACATGTTAAAGGAAAACCACAACACCAAAAGAAACAGGTTAGCCCTATCACTTTCACAGATGAATGAATTTGAATTTTAATGTAAGAATGTAGCAGCTTTGGAAACCAGTAGTAGTAATTTAACACTGCAGATGGACAGGGGTATAGTAGGAACTGTTCCCACCTATTTAGTGCAAAAACATTAAGATGATGGAAATAAAGATCTGTCTGATATGAGGACACTCAAAATATTAAAGTGAGACAGAGTAACAAACTACTCCTTATCATTGACCTAAAGTAAAGTACAGAGCTATTCTGACATAATAATTTAACAATAATTGCGCAGGCAGATGACTGTGCAATAACAAGACTGCATTTATGTGTTGTTTATACAGTATATATTTGTTTTCATTTGCAAAATCTGCACAACAAAAAAGAATAAAGAATTATTTTTGTCTAAAGTAGTGCCTCTAACTTGTGTCATTCATTTTGTTATGAATGTATGAAAAGACTTGTAAAGACTTATGTGTATTCTATGTGTAGCAAGTGCATTTCTGTATATCATGATTTCATTTCATACCATTTAGAAAATCATTGACTGAAAATCTGGTCATATTGGCACTGATGCAAATTTAGAATGCAATGATCTAGATAGAGGGCTTCAATGTGGCTGCAGTTTTTTGTTCCAATCAGTTTCAAAATCAGTGAGTCGTTTTGACAGATCTCATTGTTTAATTAGCAGTTCTTGTTTCTTTTCTCATATACTACATTCAGAAAACTGCAGCAGTGTCATTTTTATTTTCAGGCCGTTATGATATATTTATATTTTCGTTATAGATTTAAATGCTTAACCTGGTTAATGACAAGAATGCTGAAAGGCTACATTACTAAAAAATGTATTTTTATTTATTAAACTAGGGGGCTTTGCCCCCTGCTCGCTTTGCTCGCCAACCCCCGGGCCTGCACTATGCACTAGCCTCTTTGCAGTTCTGCCGCTCGCATATGGGGATGCGGATGTACAATTTAAACAGATTTTTATTTTCATGGGAATTGTTACATATGCATACACGCAACATTTAACTGTCTGTGATTGAATTTTGTTTCTTTCTCTCTATTAAATAAAATGACTTTTTTGAATGTTTGGCTTTGAGATTTGTTAATTGTCTTTGCAAAAGCTATTCTAATGGGAAACTGTTAACGTTTTAATACGAATGGCATATCAAGATCTTCTTTATTGTCTAATGTTATCCGCGGAAGATGTATCACATTACCTTTCTTGGATGAATCCTTCTTTCTACAGGAATTCGTGCGTTGGAAGACTGGATGGTGTTAACATTTGTAGATATTCTTTAGGAAATTGTAAGCTGTTGTTTTGATCTTCCGCACGACCACCACCAACTGTTTCAGCATTGTCTGTTGATACATATTTAAACAATTTGCCATGTAACAGATCGACATTTTTGGATGCATTTAACCAATTTGCTGTGTAACTGATCGACATTTTTGCCATTAATTTGTTTGACTTCCTCGTTTCTCGGTGCTAGGATTGCCCTTGTACTCATTTTTTTCTGTTGATAACCCTTTGTTATGAAATTCTTCAGTAAGATCTGGACATAGTATTCTGTAATTGGGAACTTAAAGTGAGGAAAACGTTAAAATTTATAAGAGCTGAGAGCGCAGGAAGTGTGTCTGACAAAAGCATTCACACAAATGAGAAGTGAGAGGACTGTGGTCTTGTTTGAAAATGTTTGAGAAGAGGGTGTGACTTGAAAAAATCTCAAGGCAAAAGTGTTGTCTACCAAAAAGTGTCGTCTCTAAAAAGTCTTGTCTCATCGAAGGATCTTTTTTTATATAATAGAGAGATTTATTTCAAGAAAATAACATTACATATAAGCAAGTCAAACTTATACAACAAATTACTTCATTGTCAAACTAGAAAAAAAAAACATCAGAAAGTTAAAAAAGAAAGCAGGAACAAAAAGACAAAAATCAAATAAAAATGTATTAAATAACCAGAACACGTGGAACACCACAAGGAAAATCATGATAATTATGAAAATGTTAAAAATATTTAGTTTAAAAAGTAAAAAAAAAAAAATTAGACATAGTTTTATAATTTCTACACTGACCCAAAAACAAGAACCTGAAAATCACAGTTTACTTAATTAGGCCGGTAGTCTATTTAAAAAGCAGAATTTGGTTGGAACAAAAAACTACTGCCACAGGAGGTCCCTAGGATTGATTAAGAACTACTGATCTAGGAGTACTTAGTTTATGCTAAAAAAATTCAATTTTCAATTATAGCAGGGACGGGAAGGAAAGCTAACACAGAATATACCACTTTGAAAGTGTCTTTATAGCTTTACCTTGTCTGTATATAGAGAAAAAAAGAGTAAACATAAAATTGCCACCATTAGAAACTCATTTTAGAGGAGTACTCAGTACAAAAAAAAGAAAGAAAGAACACTGTTTTCATCTTTCTACATTTTAAAGGTTTAAGCTCTTTAATATTTCTATCTTAGAGCGTAAGTAAAAATTTATTATTTAATGCACTAATTTTAACAACAGGTGCTTTAGGTATTTGTTGATTTTCTAATATACTTTTCCAAGTCATGCTTGAGGGCTGAAGCCTATCCAAATAGTAATGGGAGCAAAGCAAGAACCAGTCCTTGATTGGGTGATTACTGGGCATGCTCACACACATATTCACAGTAACATTTACTTTGCTAGTTTAGATTTGCTAATTACAAGGGGGAAAATGTAAACACAGTTAAATTGTGCAAACCCTGTATAGGCAACGCCATTGCTGGGACCTGAACCTGGAACCAGAGACAATTCTAGGGACACTGGGGCCTCTAAGCAAAAATTCCATTGGGTCATCCAACTCACCCTACACCATGTCCTGATATGGTAACATTTATTACCATTATTTTAGCGCAAAGTCTAAATTATTAAGATCAACAAGGAGAATTTCATAAACCCAAATTTTACCTTTATAATAAACCCTTTATTTTAACTTAATGAAAAACAGATAATATAAATGAAATTCTACAATAAATATGTTTGTGTAGAAAAAAGAAGATCAATAACAGAATAACAAAAATTTTAACAAAAATCTAAATAGGCGAAAAGGTAAAAAAATGCAAATTATATGTAAGGTGCACATAGTAATAAAAATAAATACAAATTGCAAATATTACAAATTAGAACTAAATTAAAAAATAAAGTAAAAATGTATATAATAGGAAAACAAAAATGGCTCGTAAAGGTACTATTGTAACTTTCAAAAACACTATTAGCAGGATTTGGCTGCAGCAAATGCAACCACTATGTCCTCCTGGTCCAAAGACCTTTGAACATTGCACGCAAATAAAATAAGAAGTCAGATTTGAAGGCATCTCCTGAAATGTTATAGATCTCAAGTAAAACTTAATCAGCTTTAAAGATGAAAAGCGTCTCTCACCAGAGGCAACAGTGATAGGAACATTCAGGACTGCTGAGGGATTAAATTATGATTTCTTAGATCTCCGTCTCACTGTTATCCACTCAGCCTGTGACATCTGATTTTGGCTAAGGACTGACTACAGTGGTCCTGGACAGATTGACTAAAGCTGTATCAGAAATCGCAGAATTGTCTAAACAAACCAAGTCAATCCACTTTTTCCTATCCTCTTGGTGATTTGTGAGAATGGTGCTGATTACATTTAACCTTACTAAAAAAATAACATTCATTAGAAACAGTTTTGCAATGGTGATTGTGTCTCCTCTTGGAAAGGTTTCTGTTTGTGTCAGAGTAATACGTCAATGCTGTGCTTCAAGGTGGTTTCCCACAGATTTGTAAACAGATAGCCTGTGGGGCCCCTTCACAGTTAGGGACCAAGGCAATTGCCTACTTTGCCTGTTTTGTCACTTAGCCTCTGCCCGACACATTGGTACCGTGAGGTAGCAGTGCTTATCACTTCTACCGTGTTTTAGCAATATGTATATATATCCACCATTATTATACACAGTATAATCACAGGTCACACATTTATAATGTATCATGTACACAAGTCTAAAATTATATCATGTACACAAGTCTGAAATTGACTTTTATAAGTCTGTGAGCAGTGACGTTTCAAGTGACAGAAGTATTCAAATATATTTTCAAATATTTATTTATATATAAAGGACAGAACAATGTAAAAGAAAAACATAAAAGGTACAGATTAATGGCATAATAAGATCATTTCTAAAGGAAGAATATTAGATTATGTTATATATTGAGATATCCTAATTTTACCTCAATATCAATACAGTGCTACATTGTCAACTTTTTAATAGAGCATATGGACTAAATAATTTGGTATTATGGCTAACAGCTAGCCATTTATAATAAGCTTATGATGTGAACACTGTGCAGAATTTGTATTTTATCCCCTTGTCTGTCCAAATTTCTTAAATAAGTGTGTGAGTTTAATTGCAACCCTGCTAAGGATATGTTTGTAATTTTGATGAAGTGATTATGAAAGCGCTGCCAAGAACGCAAATGTATCCAGTTAGGGAGCCTAATACATGCATGTTTACTGTTTGCAAGTAATGTTTTTCTTATGGCTTCATCAGATCGTGATCTCCTGTGCACTAGAATGTTTATCAATAAGCATGATGCAGTTGGAGTGAGAATTAGCAAGTTATCATACAATCACAGAAATAAGTGTATATCCCTCTGTAAGGCAGAAAGTAGCAAGGATGGAACAGCTGTCCTTGGCTACAGGTTGCGTAAGAGTTGGTCAGGTTAAGAATAAGTTAACAATTAATGAGAGGGTCAGAGAGCACATTGATAATGAAGGACTTGATGTGCTAGTATAGTTATGAGATTTAGAAAACCCTCATGAAATAATGATCGATCCTAAAGGAACACTTCACCCAAAAATTAGATTTCTTTCATTTATTAATTACTTAATGTACTGTATTTTGTAGTGATGGCAACGAAAAAAATTATCCTATGTTTTACTGCAAAATGGAGATAAAGATTTCTGATACAAGTCTATGGTGACCAATTATGGACAGCAGCAAACAATATCAAAACATCCAAGAAAAAAAATTCACATTACTCAGGTTGCATTATCCACATGTAAAGTCATCCTAACACATCCTAATCCTTACCAAAATACTCTTAAATAAAACACTTCAGGATAAAACTCATGTGACCTGGAAAAGGAACAGTTCAGATGTACCTGATCATTTGAATTTAAGACCTTCCTCCCTATTCATTGTTCACAAGTCAATCACAGTAACACATTTTTCATTGGTAAATATTTCATTTCACGTGAGAGTGCAGAGTTCACTGACATGTCCAAAACTAAATATTAAAAAGTAAAGAAGAGCAAATGAAAAAATCTTCAGGAAGAGAATATACCTAGGACTTGTGTATTTCCAAGATGCTTCAAAAAGAAAGTCAATTCACCTGTAGAGTTTTACAGCCTGCTGTTAAATATTTAGAGATATTCCAGTTATGGATATAAATCAAAATGTAATAACGTGAGGCTGGCCTATAGTTGAATTGCTTGTTTGAACCTGAGTGCCTTCTGTTTTTCTTTGTGAGAACATTTTCCAGAAGTGTCTTATTTAACGATATTTCAGTAAAAATGCACATGCTTGAGACATTGTGAGCATACGATTGGATAACTTCACATGGATTACTCAACACAAATAATGAAAAATTTTTTTTGTGGACATTTTGTTTGCTGTCATCTTAGACTTGTATTGTATGTTTTAGCTCCATTCTGCATGAAAGTGTGCCCTTAAACTTTTTTATCGCTATCATTACTAACATTAAAAAAAATATTTTTGGGAAGCATATTCCCTTAATATGGAGATTATGGTGTTCTTATCCTTCCGAAGTTTACCAATATTTCAACTTCTGGACTTACTAATTTAAAGTACCATTAATACTTCTTTAATGGACCTGACTCAGACAATAATAAAAATATTTTTTAACTTTAATGGTCATAAAATACCACATTTATTATTCATACATTTTTTTACTCAGAGTGATTTAGATGTATTAGGAAATTCTTCAGAAATGATCTTGCCCTTATCACATGTATATTACTACTCAATCCTTGATATGTTGCATAGCGATAGTCTGATTTATCCTCTATTTGTCCCAGTAAGTGTCAGCAAGGCTCTGAACCCTGACACAAATGCTTAAACAAATTTTTGCGATTTAATTTCTTGGAGAAGCAGTCACTACAACAACCTACTTATTAAAAAGTGTTGAAAAGTTTAATAACAATTACTCAGTTATATTTATTTATTATGACTACTTCTTCATCCATCAAACCTATAAAAGTCTTATGAGATATCCTTTATGTTACCATTTACATGAACATGAATTCCAAAATTTTCTAGTTATATCAATTATTCTCTCCAATTGCCCTTCCATGTGAAATACAGAAGGTGGTAAAATGTCCATGTAAAGCCATGTGCAGCCATATTTAAACAGAGTTACTGTCAATGCCTGAGCACATGTAGTTGTTTAAGAGTTCCAATACTGTATGTGTGTTCCTTGCTCAGTTTATGTAACTGGATTCAGTGGTATAATAAAATGTGTGAGCATTTATAAAACTTCAGGTGTCTGAGGAATTGATAACCTCTATAGGGTGGTCAGATCTAATTATGCAACTTTCATTACGCTATAACTTAAGTTTATTACATATAGAATTCACAAAACATTATTTTTGTTGCTGATAGATGGCAGCACCTGCTCTGCATTCCAAAATGGCGGGGAGACAGTTGTCAGTCGAACAGCGGGTGCAATGTGTTCGCCTTTTCATAATTGCATAATTAGATCTGGACCAGCCAATATTATGTATATACAAATAGTATTAGTTGAGTTACTGTTAAGATGAAAAAGCCCTTGATAACCAGGAGATGAAAAGATTATGAAGATTCATAGCCAAAAAGACAAGCCAGTGATCAGAACCAGGAAAGAATTTCAAAGAACAAATCTTGTACCAAAATCCAGAGACCTAAAACCTCAAAGTCAGAGACGATGATAAAGTTATTATGAACCAAAACAGAGTTAACTATATACTGCTATAATTTTATGAACATTTATTCAGTCCACCAAGGTATGGTTAGCACTACATTTAAAGAATAACTTCTTTATTTTTCAAATTAGGGTCATCTCTTGACAAACATGGTATATATACATTTGTAAAGTGAAATTGTGCTCCAAATTTCAATGATGTCTATAAATTCTTAAAAACATCTTGCCCACACTGGTGTTTTATATTGGAGTATACTCATGCATGGGTATACTCAGAAAACAAAAGCCTTAAAACGTATCGAAGTACAAAAGTCAGGTTCACTTTTGTCCTTTACCTTATTAACATAAAAGCACCAGTTACTAAAAATCTGATGTGATAAAACTCAAATAAATCATTTGTATAAGCATACACCATAAAAATAACAGGCTTTTTCGTGGATAGCACCACAAAAACTTTGTAAAACATAAATGAAAAAAGTGTCACAGATTATTTTGTTTTAAATTCATTTAATTTAGAAAATAAAACAATTCAATCAAGTAAAAAACAGTGTAAGTAAGTAGAAGAGTGTGTTTCAAGGACAATCCAAGAAAATCAGCAATCCACCTCCAACAATAGCCCATAAACAACCAATGTAACAAAACACACTTAAATTTATTTCAGAATATTTCAGTAAAAGAATCTTAGCCTACTTATATAACTAAAAGACGGCGAGCAGAAAGTGGACAGAATGTGATGGGTCAGAAAAGGTCTCAATGGCTTCATGTTTCAGTCTAGATATTTAGGAATCCACAATGGGGAGGTGATTTCCACTAATTTTAGATTCAATGTATACCACTCTCTCTCTGTCTGCTTCCTGTCCTCAGCTGCAATACTGCAGAAGGCTCAACTCTTTCAGTAATGGATCCATAGAAAGGTGGTCATTATTTCCTTTGACATTTCAAAAATGTCTCAAGAGTTGTATGGCAAATTTGCTGTTCACATTAATGTTTACTGTTTCTAACCACAAAACACTCATATACAAATCTTGGTCCGTAAACAGTCATGCTTGATGGTTGGTCTCTTTAAGATTGTGCATCTCAAGCAGAGACAGTCAAGAATTATCAATGGGTGCACTTATCGAGCCTAAATTATGCACTTTGGCCACCAACTCTCATTTCCAAGTGCTAAAAATATTTCAGACCATGTTCTCTGTTATTGACCAGAGGACAGCTTTATACTTGTCATGAAACACATTTGTTAGTTCTATTTCTGTAAAACTCATAATCTGTTATCCTTAAAAGGCTCTAGATTTTAACAGAACATGCCACTTTATATTTTGGAACAATCGTGACAAGTATAGGCTATTTAGTCCATCAAGCTTGTCCATCCTGTTCACCTACAGTAGAATGTCTACAATAAGACTTTGTTGAGACTTTATCTGCTGGGAGACTGTGAACCACAAATGATGATATTTATAAGTGCCTCTGTAATCCTTTCTGTCTGCTTCTTTATTCTTACAGCTTAAACTTTAATATTGAACCTTCTTCAAGAGGAATTGGTTAGGACATGGCTGACAATTAAATGGATGTTGATTTTATACCATGTTGGAATAGAAATTGTTCATTATGACTGGTTTGTGAATATTTCCTAGATCAATGCAATCCAAACTTGAGCATGCTTCTGGGAATAAGCTGAATCAAAAGAACATACATTATGCGAGTCTGACAGGTCTCATGAACGTGACAGCCAACAGATTTCAAATGTGCAAGATGAAGTGCTGCATCTGTTGAGTTAATCCTAATCTATTATTGAAATCTGGTTGCTTTTAAAATGTGTTGCGTGTTGTCAAACATGCCTGCATGGACTCAGTGTGGTATCTTATTGTTCTTTTCCCAGATATTTTTATTATGAATGCAGGTAAGGCTGATGGCACATTACGTGACTTCTATTCATGGGGCTTGTCAGATTTACTGACCACAGATGCTGATCTCATTGTCAGTCTATGTCAACCTAAATCGTGTGCCAACCTTCCAGCAGTCTAGCTCACCTCTTATTGTGTGAAGAGTTAAGAGTCTCAGCGACTTCAGTTGCAATCTCTGCCCTTTTCTCTTCTGTTCTTTTTGTGAGGTCCAAAGCTTCTGTGTTCCACATTCCTTGCAGCTGCATTATATCCATTATAGTACTCAATGAACATTCATTGGTTGTAAGCGCTCATGCACGCAAGCATGCCCCTACGGCTAAAGACAAAATTAACCCTGTTTTATTTTACTGAAGTGGGTTGCATACTAGTTGGAGTGAATCATGGGGCAGGACACGTTATATGACCTTCTTCACAGGAGCACGCTGCCAACTGCCTCCAACTCGCTAAGTGAAGGCTATGACCAAAAAATGTTGGGAAAGCTGCATAATTTGACACAGCCTTAATCAGCACTATGTTTTTTTTTAATTAAAAACTCCAAAAATGGTCATTTTTTTATCTGTTACTTTGATAATCAAAGAATGCATATTGTCTTATTGCCTTGTCTTTACAACCAGCTGAAATGACCATGATGAAGCTAACTGTGGACCAAGACCTACAACTGAGATCTCCTCCATAGACATTATTCCATAACTGACAGCAGTTACATCTGATGGCATGTTCAAGTATCTTTTAAGAATTTTGAAAACTTAACCTAGAAACTAGCACATTTTGTTTCTGCCATAGCATGAACATCTGTTTTAGCATGGATGGTTCTATTCTTGCAGTTTTTATTTTTATTTTTTTATCCTCTTGCTACTTCAGCTTTAGTGAACAAGCTGGTTGAGAGTCTTTTTTTGAGCCTGAAATGTGGGATTTTCACTTAAAATGCAATTGTCTTTTTCTGTGAAATAACAGGTAAAGTTATTTCTACTGGACATTACAAATATCCACACTTTGTGCTGGGCCATGTATTGATAGCAGTAATTATGGTCATCTCCCTCTCTGTGTCTCTCCATCAACATCTTGCTTGTCCTGAAATTGTATTTCGCTCTTCTGTCCTTTACACAATGGGAGAAAAATTAGAAAGACAACTAAAAGCTTTCCTTCTTCATATAATGAGATTTGCCTATTTACTAAAGTCTCCTTTATTGATTTACAAAGGATTAAACTAAGAACAGAAATGTTCAAAGACAAATATATAACATGACAGAAAGATAAAATAGACTATTTCATTGTTATATTTTGTACATTAATTTTAATAGACAAAATAGAAAATATAAAGTAACATTCAGGATCAACCGGGACCAGCTCTGGCTTTCACCCAATCATTCATGCATGTCCACAGTTAATTATCTTAAAAATGAGTCTATTAAATGTTGCCATTTAATACAAGCATGGTGGAAATTCTATCAATGGATGTTACTTTTATTAAAAAAATCATTAACTGTTAAGAGCAAATGCAAAGTACAGCCTTAAAAATAAATGCTATAAATGTCTTGTAGCATATCTTAGAGTGAATAGCTAACAGTTATCTTGAACTTATGAAAAATGAAAAAAAAAACACAAGGCTCTTTCAAAATGATAAAGTAAAAGTTACTACTTAGTATTTATACTATCATGAGAACAGGCCCTAGTAAAGGTCATGAAAAAGACATGATAAGCAATGAAGGTGAATAGTGATGAAGGAAACTGTACCAAACATGCCCAGCAGGTGGAGGCAAAAAGTAAAAATATATTAGTTTTAAAAACGAGCAACGTCAGGAAGCTCCTGAAATAATTCCTAACCTCCCATTGATTACATAAGTCCATCCATCCATCCATTATCCAACCCACTATATCCTAACTACAGGGTCACGGGGGTCTGCTGGAGCCAATCCCAGCCAACACAGGGCGCAAGGCAGGAAACAAACCCTGGGCAGGGCGCCGGCCCATCGCAGGGCGCGCACACACACACATACACACCCACACACCAAGCACACACTAAGGACAATTTAGAATCGCCAATGCACCTAACTTGCATGTCTTTGGACTGTGGGAGGAAACCAGATGAAACCCACGCAGACACGGGGAGAACATGCAAACTCCACGTAGGGAGGACCCGTGAAGCGAACCCAGGTCTCCTAACTGCAAGGCGGCAGTGCCACCGTACTGCCCGATTACATAAGTCCTACCCCAAAAATAGACACAATGTAAACCTACTTTCATTCTACAAACTCATTTTATCAGTTTCAGAGAGACCATCAAACTCTAGAGTATCAGGCACAAAGTAACTAACTGGCACGAACTGGCATTATAGGGCACACTTACCCACTCTGACTCTTAAAGGGTTTATTCAGAGTTTGCCAGTTAAAATACATGTCATGATGTGTAAAAAAACATGGGTATTCAAAGAAAACTTGTATGGACACTACAAGACTCTTAAGAGACAGTAACTTATCCAAAATTGAACTCTGTTCCATGAAACTGTGAGTCTGCAGTATTAAACACTGCACCACCAAGATTTTATAAATTTCTTTGCAGTATTATTAGTACAAGGAACTCAAAAGTAATCAATGTAAATGTTCCATTTCACATTTATGCATAAACTAAATCCTTATTTTCTCCTGCTGGATGAGTTGTGATATTTAGAAGCTAGCTGCCTAAAGCGTTTCTATATTGAAGCACAGGGTATTGATCCTCAGTCAAAGAGATGCCTGACTGCATGAGGGTGCAATCTCAAAAAGTGGCTAAAGCAGTATATTGAAACTTGAGGGGGAAAAATAAATAAATAAAGCTGACTGAAGCAAAGTCATAATCAATATTTCATGCAGGTGCACAGCAATCAGGCATAATGCCGTTAGGCATCCTTTTATGACTCAATAAACCATTAGCTGAAGTCTGAACCTCTGCACAGTCTGGACATAAGTGAATCGGAGGTGCTTTATTATTATGTTCCTCTGTTTTAATAATTTTCTCTTTAATAAATCAAACCTTAAGCTTACTTTTTTATTTTTCTTATGTTCAATACTTTGAAACTAGAAGACCTCATTGACTTTACAGTGTTATTAAGATCCTGTGTCTCTTTGTCTTATTACTTCGAGAGTGGAAAAAAAAGATTTAGAGGCGACCTGGCCGACCTGGTTAAACCGACAAAGTGGCCATTACGCAGGTTGTTACTGACAGCTATGCATGTCTACCTGTATGTGTTATAATTCTATGACAAATATCATCATGACCTGTTGCATACTTTGGAAACATAGTAGTCTTATTAAAAATGTTATGTACACCAGTCATTTTGGGCACTACCTTCAATGTTACAATGCAGCTGTCTGTATTGCTATAGTTACATTGAAATCTTCAAGGAAGAAATGTCTTATAAACTACACATTTTAACTATAAACTTATTTAATTGCATTCAGGCAGAGCCGTACAATTAATTGAAAGCACTTGAATGTAACCAATAGAAAAACTAAAATTAAAAGATTATTAATCCATCTTTCTGTTTCCTGAGCAAACTTTTTCATTTCAGGATTGCAGCAAGCCAACATACATAAAGTGGATGGAATTCCAAAACATCACAAAGCACATTCATAGTACTGATAAATAACCACAAAAAGTGAAAGATTTGATTTGAACTATTCTGACATTAGAAAAGCTCCAGGGATGTGAATCTGATATCTGAACTGTTCATTGTCTGTGTGGCCTGGACATTCTCTCCACATCTTTGTGGGTCATCCTGGGTGTTCTGGTTTTACTTTGTCTAGCAAAAATATTTGTGATAGGTTAAAGGATAATTTTGGCATTTTTTTTCCAAGTCCAACTTATTTTTTTTAAACTATGTTCTAAAGTTAAGCATTTTATATAAATGTATTTAATAAATAAATAAATAAAAACTGATCACACTGGAAAATAAAAGCCTAAAATCTTACCTGGGTCTACCTCTTTTTGGGATGAATTCACACATATCCATGGTCACTGACACCGGACTAATTTACAAACCTCAGTCAACCAAACTTCCACATCTTTAGGATGTTGGGGGAACGAAGAAGAAAACAAAGTTGGGGCAAACTCCATGCATAGACTGAGTTGGACTGCACTAGAAACCTGAACCCTGGCATCGAGACACAGCAGAGAGAAGTAATTACAAAAAAATGTGCATCACGTACTGTTTAAAGATAATAAAACACCTACAGTCTAAACAGATCCCAGCCCCTTTGGGGTTAAATGTATGTTGTTTTTCATTGTAGGTGCTTTATTTTTAAGTGAAATTGTAATTTTATGTTTTTTTTCTATAGCATAATGTTATAAAAACTACTTAATCCAATACTGAAATCAATTTTTTTAAAAAGTAATGTATGACTTATAGTAATGAATGATATTTTATACTAAGGTACATAAAACTGCATGACACAACATAGATATATTCAGTACTATACTTTCTCGGTTAACATCAGGGTCAAGGCAGTTACTGAGGTCACACTATAGTGTGGAATTGAAAATTATATGGCAGTCAATTTCTTTGTTTTATTTTTATTTGAGCTAAGGATCAGTTGACAATTTCAAAGGTCATTTTTAAACATTGGTAGTAAATGTGATTTATTAGCTATCTTATCTGTAAAATTTATGTTGTCCTAAACTATACATAAGCAAGGGTCAGGGGAATGGGGATACAGAGGGTGACTAAGTACCAGTTTATTTGACCCTGATTTAATTTTGGCCATTACCTGGACTCCATCTGAAATCGATTGAGCATTAGATCTTTCCTTTTTTTTGAGCATCTTCTCTTTTTAAATGTTTGTATGTTTCTGCCACAAAATATCAGACATACCATCTTTTCAAGCTATATTTACAGCTGTCTAATTCACCTCACATACCTTAAGTTGTTCATTCTTGTTTTGAGTGACCACTGATGATGACAGAAAATAAAGGTCACATCACTATGTCTGCTATCTGAAGGGTAAAACTTCTGCCCAGTGAACTTTATCAACAGACTTCTTGATTACAGTATTTCTGTTCACAAATGCCATTGAACTTATGTCATCTTCTAACTATTTACAACAAAGGAATACATATTTACTTCTATAAGCAATCTAGGCACTAAACTATGTAAATGATAAAAAAACTTACAGGATATTTATGCAAAGTATTCTAGAGGGCAGCATATTCTCCCTATGTCTGTTTTCACCAGTGGTGTAACCAAAATGTGATGGACTCTAGTGCAAAAAATAATTTTGATCTCCCTTATGTGAAATGAACTTACATCAAATTAAAAATGACTACCATCAATAAGATGCTTTTAAGCATATAATTTACATAAAAGGCCAATAGTCATGTTCAAACTTAATGAAGCTGTAGGAATGATAACCTTCTCATTATGATGTCAAGTAGGCAAGCATGTAATAAGCCTTGCAAAACGTCAACAATGCAGTCAATGCGGGGCCTGAGGTGCAACTGCCGTCCTTACACAGCATATTGGTAAGCCACTTGTCTCCACTACTTTCCAACATCTGATTGACTTTTTAGATGAGTTTGGAGGTCTCATCTGGGGTGAATTCTAGCCCCTTGCAACCCTACATTCAAAATAAACAGCTTGGAAATGTAATTGGTTGACAGGAACAATTCACTTTAATTGTTGAAAAATTAAAAAAAACAAATTCATTATCACCTAAACTGCTAGAGATTTAGAGAAATTTTTGGTACTCTGGTTGTTTATTTCAGGTAAGTGGCAAGGTATTCGATTCCGTATGCTCTGGTTTCCTTCCACTATCCAAAAACTTGCAGGTTAAGGGAGATGGCGTTGCCAAATTGGCCCTAGTGTTTGTGTGGGTCGGTGGGTTTTTGTGTGTGTGATGGACTGGTGCCCTGCCCAGGGTTTGTTCCTGCCATGCACCTTATGATAGCTGGGATAGACTCTAGCACCAAAACCCACCAAACCATCCACTGAGACTGGGCTGGATTAAGCAGGTTAAAAATAACATACTGTATGTTCATATTAGTTGAACTACTTGTCAAGCTTGCACGATCATTTGTCTAAAGTCCTTCTATGTGGAGGTAAATAAAAAAAATGCTATCAATGTCGTTGTTCTCAATATAACAAAAATCTTATCTATTTTACATTTTTTTCTAATTCAGCTTTTGGCTTGCTTTTTATTTTATTTATTATGATTATACTTGTGCCCATCGGTTAACTTAAAATGAGCCGTCTAATCAGCACTCTCATTTTGCCAGCAGGGGTGGGTGCTTGTTTACTAATGTTAATGATAGGCACTATTTTTTCTTCTGGAGAGAGACATCCATCATGGTATCCTCAGTGGCAATTATCTTTGAAACATGTCTGAAGTTAAAGCTTATTATTTTGGTCTTTGACCTGTAATGTTCTCTCTATTCAAAATGTGCATAATGCATTTATTAATCAGGCCCACACACTGCACAGTAATATAAAATAAAAAATACAATGTTATATTGTTGCTTATACTGTTCTTCTTTTTGCGCTGTTACAAAGGCATTAACTATTATATGTTTTACAGTCACATTAATAATGTTTAATGATATGCGGGTCAGCAAAGCCAAATATTGTACTTTTGATGGTTTTATATAAAAGCAAAATGTTCTGAAATCAGAAGACACTGAAAATTTTATTTCCTGCTATATTTATCCTCTTTCATACAGTCTTATTAATTAAATTGTATAACAAAGTGATATTTCCTATAAGGGAAACTAATGGAAACTTTGCTTAGTTTAAGCAATTGTATCATGCTTGCAAGTTATAAGTGTAAAATGTGCACAAAGTGAGTCGCCGATTTGTAGATGTAAAATATTGCTTCTCTAGACCAGCTGTGTGCAAAACTTTAAAAGCGGGTAAGGAAATGACACTCCTTGATGGAAGCATTTTAATATTTTTAAAGTTAACAGTGCAATGTTGAAACTTTAAATGCCAGAACGTCAATGGTTAATATTATTTTGAAAATAACTAGTATTGGGACATACAGATTTATTGCTAATCCATACAAAAATTATATTTGTAAATTAGTGCCTCATTAAAGTATACAAAGCACATGACCATTTTTTTAAATTTTACTGATTAACAAATTCTACACTGCAATTTTATTTTATGTGATATTTTTATTTCAAACCAATAAAACTGAAAATTATGTTTTTATTGTAACATTGTTTTATGTTAAGAAAATCTTAAAAAGAATTAAACAAGAAAATATTCCATGCACATAAGTATTAAATCCCTGTTTTATGGAGGTGGTCATTAATTTACACCAAGTTTAGATGAAAAACAATTGCCCAACAATGACATAGTTGCTTTTCAATTGGCCTTCATCAGTGACACCCTTAAAGTAACTGTCACATTTTCTGGATAAAAACTCCACAGATTAGGAATCATTACATAGGCTGTAAATCTGAAGGAAAGAAGTGGAAAAGGAAACATTCCAAAGAAATTAGAGATAACACAACACAAATGTATAAATTAAGAAAATGATATTAAAATATCCAAGTATTTGAATGTCATAATCAGCACTGTTGGTTCAGTTAATCATAGGTTGAAAGCTACAATATATTACCCACCCACAGTCTGAAAAGGTTGTCACTGAAAACTCTCCACACAAACAACAATGATGTTGTGGAATGGTGACTTCTTTAATATTTTTAAAATTATTCTGAAGCTGTTTTATTAAAGGTAAACATTCAGTTAAAGGGTTTTATTGTGCAAGGAATTCAAAGGTAACATTTATTTTGTCCTATAAGGTCCCTGTAAATGCTTGAAATTTTATTTATTTTTATATGTGGACCATTTTATGTACTTTTGCCTTTGTTGTTGTCATCATGGTAACCTTTCCCACAAGGACCCAGGGACATGTGGCACGTGACCAGAGCATACAAAGGTCTAAACACGCGTCCTGTAATTATATGAGACCAGTAACAGTGTACTGAACAAAAATGGGCTGTAAATACACTTGACTTGAGCATTCATAGTTTTCATACTCTTTCTCTGTATGTTTAGCATTCGTTTGTTCAGAGGTTGATGCGCTTGCTGCTTCATGAGCTGCTCTTCTTTTCTCCACCCTAGTGGCCCGCTTCTTCTCTTCTTTTGTCAGCATTTTTCGCCGTTAAAATTGATTAAGCCAGCATTTGTGCTGCAATTACTTAGTATGTTTTCCTTAATTTTTCAGTTAAACTGACACGTAAGTCTTCAATCTGCCTCAAAAATGATTTAAGATATGAAGAGGTAGGGGAAGTGACGGCAAAAGTGGTAGGAATGAGAACAGCACCCATACGCATGTGCGGCACGGCCACCCTAATTGTCGTTGACAAGAGTTGATTCTACAATAAAATAAAAATAAAAAGAGGAATAACCTTGGAGGTCAATCATCATCCCAAAAGCGGATTGTAGACGTGGTGTAGTATATGTGTACGAAATTTGAGGTCAATAGGTCAATTGATTTGCGCGATACAGGTAATTAAAAATCCTGGACAGACAAATGGACAACCACAGTAGTGTATTATATATAAAGACTTGGGTAAACTTTGCATGTTTTTAGTTAGCAATTCTAGTTAAGATTGGTTTCTTGACATTTCTTTCTAGCTTAAAGCCTATGCTTTTTGGATAGTGTTTAGGTTTTCATAACATTGTTATCATACCTCCTGGTTATGACTAAAGAACCCTGACCTTACTGATATATGTAAAAACAAATCATACGCCACAGTGTACTGACTACTTGGGGTGAAAGCAGTATTTCAATAAGAGTGGAATCAGGAGATGGGTGGTGGTTTTACGAACATAAAATGGTTGATACTGGAAAGACGTTAATGTTTTAAACAAGCCTAGGTTGTGATACCAAAATTGTAATTCAATCAGCATAGCGGAGGAGTTGAAAAACAAAATAATTTCACTTAACTGGAGTCAAAATGTAAGACAATAGTTAATTTCAATTAACAAATGAATTCAATACCAAAAATAACATCAAGACACTAATGAAAAAAAATAAGCCTTTTCTTTGTTGTATCCTCAAACATGGAAAGCCAAAAACTTCATGATGCTGACCTCTATAGCTTCAACCTGGTGATGTCACATGCTGCACACTTCTGATTGACTTTACCTAGCTATGACATAACAGCCGACAACAGAAAGATACCTAAATGGCAGTGACTGTAAAAACATGGAGCCACAGGAGACTACATTCCACTTTAAACATGGTTGAGAAACAAAAATAAACTTAAGCTACTGGATTTCTTGAGTACAACAACAACAACAAAATTTATTTATATAGCACATTTTCATACAAAAAAGTAGCTCAAAGTGCTTTACATAATGAAGAAAAATAAAAGACAAAATAAGAAATTAAAATAAGACAACATTAGTTAACATAGAAAAAGAGTAAGGTCCGATGGAAAGGGAGGACAGAAAAAACAAAAAAAACTCCAGACCGCTGGAGAAAAAAATAAAATCTGCAGGGGTTTCAGGCCATGAGATCACCCAGTCCCCTCTGGGCATTCTACCTAACATAAATGAAATAGTCCTCTTTGTATTTAGGGTTCTCACGGACGGACTTGATGATGATGGTCATGCAGACTTCTGGCTTTTAATCCATCACTGTTGGAACATCACAGTGCTTTGAGTAGATGCGCCACCACCAAAAGGACACCGGAAAAAGAAACAGAAGAGAGTAGGGGTTAGTACAGATTTTAGAGCCACCATGAATAGTTATTATAATGAATTGGATATACAGAGTATCAGGATAAAATTACAGTGAAGTTATGAGAAGGCCATGTTAAAATAATGTGTTTTCAGCAGTTTTTTGAAGTGCTCCACTGTATTGGCCTGGCGAATTCCTATTGGCAGGCTATTCCAGATTTTAGGTGCATAACAGCAGAAGGCCACCTCACCACTTCTTTTAAGTTTTGCTCTTGGAATTCTAAGGAGACACTCATTTGAAAATCTGATATTACGATTTGGAATATAAGATGTCAGGCATTCCGATATATAAGATGGGGCGAGATTATTTAAGGCTTTATAAACCATAAGCAGAATTTTAAAGTCAATCCTGAATTACACAGGTAACCAGTGTAGTGACATCAAACCTGGAGAAATGTGCTCGGATTTTCTTTTCCTGGTTAGGATTCTAGCTGCTGCATTCTGCACTAGTTGCAAACAATTTACGTATTTTGTGGGTATTCCTGTGAGGATTACGTTACAGTAATCTAGTCGACTGAAAACAAACGTGTGAACTAATTTCTCAGTATCTTTCAGTGATATAAGAGGTCTAACTTTACTTATGTTTCTTAAGTGAAAAAATGCTGTCCTAGCGATCTGATTAATATGCGATTTAAAATTCAGATTACAGTCAACAGTTACCCCTAAGCTTTTTACCTCCGTCTTGACTTTTAATCCTAATGTATCCAGTTTATTTCTAATAGCCTCATTGTATCCGTTGTTGCCAATCACTAAGATTTCAGTTTTCTCTTTATTTAGCTCGAGAAAGTTACTATTCATCCATTCAGATGAATAACATTCAGAGTAACAGTGAGCACACCTCTCTAGACCATCTTTATGGTACTGGAGTGCAAGTGGCATATAAAAGGAACCTTGTCAATAGTACCTTTCATTTCTCAGCAAGACCATAATATTTGTGTCCTTCCATAATTCATTCTTATTCCCTAGATATATTTCATTAGTGTATAATTACTCCATCTAGTACACCGTCTCCTTAGTAGAGCGTGACGCTTACAAACACAAGCAAGTCTACAGTAGACTTGGCATTAGAGATTGTGAGCTCAGCCGTAGTTTGCTATTTGACCTATTTGGCACAGATTTTCCTTTTTATTGTAATGTTTTTTTATTCAGTCCTTATAGACCTAATCAGTATAATATCTGTGGACTAGTGCAACAACCGTAACTAAGCTGTCCATTGTATTTATTACCCTCCACTTGAGTCAAGTTTATTTACGCTAGTATGGTGGATCACAGCCTAAAATGACTTCAGTATATTTAAGCAATGCAGGCTACAATGTAAATCAGTCCTTGGACCATTCCAAGATCAATATTTCCCATTTCCCAAAATATTTTGGCAATTATCTACATGACTACATGATTATTTTACCGAATATTAAACAATTTGTACTGTAGAATGTCAAAGGAATCCCTTCCTTAGTTTGAAAAAAGATGGATTACATGAGCAAGGAAACACAGGTCAAAGAGGACCACCCGTTGCTTTGTAAAACCTGCCATGATTTTTTTCACTCTAAGTGAATACACCGTTGGACTCTTTTCAAACACTGTAGGTAAGAGGGCTTTAATGTCAGGGCTAGTCAATTTTGAATCTACTTTTATTTGTAGTCTTGATGGATACATTCCTGGAACACATCAGAAAATATGAGGTTAGCACATGACATTTCTCTGAAGTACCTGAAAGAAGAAATGTGACACTCAGAAAGCAGCAGGTTTGAAAAGTCATCAGGTTTAAACAGCTGGGTTCTGTCATCTGATGAAACTTAGAGTAAGATGAAAAACAGAAAAAAGAAAAGCAGCTTGAAGGAAGAAACAGAAGCTGCTAAAAGAAGTCTGTGTGATAAAAGAATGTCTAGGAAAAAAAAATGCCACAGCTTCTGTATATTTCCACTTCTGCTCTATGGGCTGAGGATATGGTCTTAGAAGAATGAATTGATTAAACATGTCAGTGATGCCAATGATCTGTGGCACAGGATGTGTAGCGTATCTAAGCTGGAGAAACTGAAATGAATTATTTGTAGATCAGCAGCGCAAGTAAACGAGGCCTGAAGGAAAGCACAACAAAGAAACCATAGCGTATCACTCATATACTTTAAAAACAATAACCTAATAAACAAATACCTCTGTAATGAGGAAGCAGTAAACTGATACAGGGTTAAAGGAGAAAATTTATTTTACACTAGAGTATACTAGAAGATTACAGTATGAAACTGACTAGATTACAGTATGAAACTGCAGCAATCACTACTAAGCCTGTAACATCCATTTAAAGAGAGGCCAACTGAATCAATCAGCTAATTAAAAGGAAAGGCTGGGATATACTCCTGACCAGCTGGACGCAGTAGAAGAGGAGAGTATTAAAACAAAACTAAGTGCTATTATGTACAATGCTGCATATCCCATCCCTGACACACTAAAACTAAGTACTCTCAACCAATAAATTATTCAGCAGAAATGTGTCAAGAAATGCTACAGGGGCTCCTTTACTCCAGTGGCAATATGTCTGCATAATGCTTCACAGTGATGATTGTGACTGCTCTTATCATTAGCAAAGTCAAATGGTTTTTTTTATTTTTTAATATACTTGTTTGTATTTGTTACAATATGAAATTGTGAGGTGGGGCCTCCATGAATTGAACTTTTATTTTGCAGCACATCTCACAAACGCACAATTGGATTGAGATCTTGGGAAATAGGAGATCAAGTCAACACCTTCTTTGTCATGTTCCTCAAACCATTTCTGAAAACGTTTTGCACTATGGCAGGTCACATTATCCTACTGAATGAACCTACCGACTTTAGGAGATACCAGAGCTATGAAGGGGTGTACATGATCTGCAACAATCTTTAGTAGGTGGTACATGTCAAAATTTCAACAAATAAATGCCAGGATCCAGTGTTTCCCAGCAGAATATAGTCCAGAGCACAGCATATGCCTACGCCATCTTATTTTCTTCCTGCTTCCTGATTTCTACTGCAATCTCTTTCAATGGTAAGTGATGCTATGCACACCAAAAAGCCTACAAGATTTAAAAGAAAACGTGATTCATCAGACCAGGCCACCTTCTTCCACTGGCCTGTAGTCCAGTTCTGTCACTCACATGCCATTTGTTAGGATAAGTGGATAGGATTGGTGAGCTTTGTTGAGCCGAATGGCCTGTTCTCATCAAAATTGATGTAATGTTCTAAATGACTTATTCAAAGCGAGTGTCAACGTAAAGGGGTAAATGGCTGAAACTCTTTCTAAATATTGATGAAAACAAATATTTCACTAACAATGACTTATCTGCTGTAGGACAGTAAATAATAAATTAATGTTCTTTGTTTCATGCATATCAAACAACCATTCTCCTCATAGCACTGCATCAAATACCAACCACTGCTTGACAAGCAGGCTAAATGACTGTTATTTTTGAGCCACCTAGTACAAAAAAAAAAAAATACACTACGTCTGTATGTAATTAGTAGCAATTGAAGGATGAAACAGCATCACCAGTGCAACATGTAATGCTAACGCTGTGACTTATCAACGGATGTAATTATTTTCACTGGTATCACAGAGTTCAAAATTATTGTGTATAGCGTCTGTAGATTGTTCATACACTTTCAGACTTTTGTTAGTTGTAGGTTTTGTACAATATAATGGATAAAAGAGATTTTTGACATCTTTCAGAAAATGTGAGATTTCCTCATAAAATATTAGTCTGAAAAAAGTTAAAAAAACAATACTATCAGGCTGAGGCTTTGAGTTGCTAAGAAAGCTGTCAGGATATCTTCTGATGATGGGATGAAGCTGAGCTGAGTCACCAGTGGAAGCTCTTGAGATCTTGGGAAGAACATAATAATGATATGTAGGAGTCTAGCAAATTTAGTTTTCTGAGGAAGTAAAAAACATGGCACTATTGTCATAGCTGTATGAAGCACAACAGATTTTTTAAAAATAACTTAATGCTCTAATATTTAATACACACCTGGTTTTATCTAATTGGGAATGTTTATACCTCACTTAGCCTTATCCTGTATATCAACAAATGTAGGGCTCTTTGCTTATACAGGGATATACAGAATGGTGATATGAAACTGGTAAAGATGGATGTTTTCTTTAATACTTTAATTTAATTTTTCAAACGTACAAATTAGATTCTATTTAAGACCAATTATGAATTAATGGTTTTAGTGCAACGCCTAAACTTCTATAAATAATGACGTGTGATTGAGCTTTAGACCACTGGTGAGAACATTTTGTTCTGTGGTGAACAGCTGTCTTCTGGATAAGTTTTAAATACACAGTCCTTTTGAACTCTAAGAGCAAGAAATCGGCTGCAGAGATACAGAATGTGGTTTACAGCATAACAGGTGATTTATGCCTGGCTGTATACTGTACAAGGAACAAATGCTAAAAGTGCAAGAGAACTAGCTGAAATGTGGCTATCCAATGAAAACGCCATTAACACATATTTGGAAATTAACCCAGCATATGCAGGCTTGAAAAGAAGAACATGCACATGATAAATAAGACTTTACTACCAATACCCTCCAAATCTCACCTCATCAATCCCCCTCACCCGAACATCCACCTACCTTCCCCTCCTTATTTGCTGTATTGCCTTGGATTCCTGGAAGTCTAATCATTTTTCCTCTGGTGATGATTCCTGATAGGAGTTCAAAGCTTAGGAATAAAAAAATTGTAAGATATTTTAAGATAAATGATTCATTTTCTCCCTTTGTGGATTTCAAGCTACAAATATGCAAACAGACCTTCAGTTCTACACACACACACACACATACATACAGTATCTTGTTGTCTACTTTTAGTCTTGTTCTCTATTACTTGTTAATTTTGCCCTTTTCTGTCTTTCACGAGAATTGTATGCATGCCTTGTTTTCGTAAGTCACCTTGGATAAAGAAATGTGCAACTTAAGAATAGTATTAAAAACAGGGTGACTGAAAACCCAATTGAAAATGCAGAAAGACAAGTTTAATAGTTATAATTCCTAGGTCTAGTAATGAACCAATCAGCTGTATTTTAATGTAACATTCCACGACGGTCTAATAATTAAACACTGCATTCAATTCTACTTTAAAATGCTTTCCTGCATTATACATAGCAAGGAAAAAGCCATTTTATCTTATATTTATTTACTGGGAAAAAGCAGGTGTTGTGTAGGAGAATTTTGTACATAATGAAGGATAGACAATAAACAAAGATGACACTCAAGTTACATGCAGATTCAGCGAAAAAAATATCTTGCAGTTAATAGTTGAGCATCATTACTATCTGCAATTGTTTTTGCTTTTTCTGGATTTAAAGTAGTTCACTCATTAAACCAATCACTTAATGTCAAATTAGAAACATCATTAGGTCTGATTTATTAAGTACAGCTGAGAGATCATTAAAAGGGAATTTTTGCTCATATTTGTACACAAAGAGAAAACAGGACTGATCCCAGTAGTGAACGTTGAAGCATGTGATACAGTATGTGACATCATGAGAAAATAGTCAAAGTCCTATCATCACATTTCTGTAAACATGATAAGTTTGAATTAAACTAGAAAAGAACGAATCATGCCTGGTTCCCCAAAATAATTTTAAGCCTATTCCATTAGAAGAAAGTTCTTGTTAAAATGGTTCTTAGTAGTAAAAGGTCCAGGAATAAGAAGCTAATAATATTTTAATTTTTACTTTTTTTTTTTAATCACTGGCATGCCTACTAGGTAATGAGAATTTGCAGTAAGGCATCCACTTTATTTTGCGTTCCCATGCATGAGATTCCTGGCTATTAGAGTTACAGGGTGACTGAAACACACTTATTTTAAGAAATGGGATAACACATTTTAAATGATATTGATAAGAACAATAAGTAGGAAATTATAAAATAATCTCTACCAGTACTAGAATACCACTGGAACTCAAGTACATCTCTATATAGTTTGGAAAAGGTTAATCAGAAGTATAGTCTTCATGGAAGAGTTGCTGCTAAAAAGACATGCCTCCAAAGTGGAAACAAAACCAAGAAATTTACCTATGCACAAAAGCACAACAACTGAGGTATTACTTGAAGGCAGCATGTTCTTTGGAGTGACAAATCATTTTTTTTACCTAAACAAGAGGGAGTTTGTCCATAGAATAGCTGGATGGCGAGTGTCTGCAGCCAGTAATGAAACATGGTGGAGGTTCACTGCAGGTTTTAGGCTGCATTTCTGTAAATGGAATTGATATTGTCTGAATTAATGTAATTCTCAGTGCTGAGACGTACACGCAGATTCTCATCCAGTAAGTAATATCATCATGGAGGTATCTGATCAGTTCCAACTCTGCAGCAGTACAACAACTGCAAACACGTGGCCATGGTCATGAAGAACTATCTTTGGCAAAAAGAGGAAAAGGATGTTCTGTAACAGATGGTACACCCTCCCCAGAGCCCTGATCTCATCATCATCAAGGCTCTCTTTGATTACCTGGAGAGACAGAAGCAAGTAAGTATGCCAAAGTGTGCTTAAGGACTGTGCTAAGTTCTCTAAGATGCTTGGAAAATTTAGAAAGCTGACTTTTCTACAAAACTTTATGACAGTTCCCCTAATAGAATGGAAAAATTTTTTTTTTTTTTTTTTTTACATTCACGGTTCTCTATAGTAATGTTTTTGACGTTTAGAAAATGTTCATTTCATTATTTTTGAAAGCATCTTCATTATACAGAATATTTTTTATAAGTGCACATACATAAAAAGGCACAGGGCAGACAAAAGAAGAGGTTTAATTTCTTTATTTTACTAGTCTTTTCATAGAATATCTTCTCTTAGGAGAAGATTGTGTCCTGCTTTATTGCAGCCCTCTGTGACACAGTGGGTGCTCTATAGAGCAGGGATGGGCAAAGTCATTCCTGGAGGGCGGCAGTGGCTTCAGGTTCTTGTTCCAATCCAGTTGCTTAATAAGAAGCACTTATTGCTCAACACTTGTGCTTCGTTTTGGTTATTTCACTCGTTAAGATTTTGATCCCTTATTGCTTATTTTAGTTTGAAACAACTGTTCTCTTGGTTTTTAATGTCTTTTTATTAGCAATAAGATTCAGATGACAAAAAAAGCAGCAGTTCTTCATTTAGCTCGTTTCCATTTGCACATGTGTGTATTTATTATGCACTATTTGGTTTAATTAAATACTTGGGAGGAAAGTGAAGAGAAAACAGTGAAAGACTGAGTATTATTACTCCATTTTTGACTTGAAATCATTTGGATGATATCCTTAGAAAGGAAAAAAATATCTAGGATATGAGAATGGCCTGATATGGCAGAGTTAAAGCATTAACAAGCATTGAAATTGAATTATTAGCAAGGATTGTTTTCTAATTAAACAATTGGGTTGGAGGAAAAACCTGCAGCCACTGCGGCCCTCCAGGAATGACTTTGCCCACCCCTGCTATAGAGTATTACATGGTGATAAAAAACTTCCTTGCTTGCTAATTAGTTTACCTGATGGTCATTACACCTTGTAATACAGTATCAGTTAAGCATGGTATATAAATACTTTTCTTGACAGTTTACTGGGTATTTACTGCACTATTTCACCATGGCACAAATAAAAGACCATAATACTGAGCCTGGAATGAAATACCTGATACTAGGTAGATTGCTGTTGTCTTTAGTTCAAATGAACAACCTTGCTTGCAACCGAATGCTCTCATTTAACTTTGTCATATGGTATTTTGTGTTATGATATAGTGTACCTGTGTTCACTTTGAATGGTTGATTATCTTCTTTGTCCTCTGCAACTTTGTAGGAAAAGCATGACCCAGCTAAGGTGTGATTTTGCAGTTTTTCCATGGGCATCTGGGTGATGAGATTCACTTCTTGGCTTTCTGTTGCAATATGTTCTGCATGTTCATCTCATATCTCTTGTTTTACCAGGAAAAAAGTCATTGTGTGCCCTCTGAAAGCCAAGAGGAAAAGGGGCAGTTGACAGTTAGTCCTAAATTTTATAAATTATGCCCACGTTCCTTGTTGCTTATAATTTAATAACTAGTCTTTCATGGGTTTACTTACCAAATGTTATTTGGTAAATTGCATAACCATGTTAATAATAGCGTACACACTATTGTAATATTGTGTTTTTGTTCTTTCTTCATAAAACATTCCATATAAGCGATACACTGACTATTCTGCCTAAACTAGGCAGCTAATTCTGTACATCTAAACAAAACAGCAGATTAGATATCTCTTCTTTTATGATTTCTTGCATTACTAGCTACAGGTACAAACTGACTTACCTATAGTTAAAAGGGTTGACTCCTTAGGAAAGTCCTGCAATTCAGCAACTTTTAGAAATGCTACTTAGTCCTCGAATTCTGAATAGTGCAGCAGACAAGCCACATATACCACAATATGGGCAATCTTAGCAATTTTAGTGCATTTTTAAACCAGTGTCCACTTATATTTGACTAACAACTCTATACTTACCCTACACTGAAAAAAGTATAACATTGACGTTGTTCATTTAATGTAAATTTCGTCTTTCGAGCAACTTAAAATTAGTCCATTTAGTACTGTAGCTCGAAATATTTGGTTTTAGATCTCAATCAACGTAAAAAAAAATGTTTGTATTAAAGTAAGTTGTGGTGGAAGGAACAAACATAAAAATCCCATTTCAGTTAACTTAATATTTTTAAGTGCTTTTTCATTGACCCTTCCATCTTAGCTGTGTGGGAGGAGTCGTTTGTATATTCTTCTTCCGTTCGAACCGTCCAGAATGCTGGCTTTCCAACCACCAAAAATTGAAAAGAAAAACAGTTTCCCGAGTGGAGTGGACATTGTTGTACAGGTTTGGTCATTTACAGCAGCGGAATTTTATAATGGAGGATTTCTGGTAAGTAAAGTTGTTTCTCAATTGTTAACTTTAAGTATAAGAATTGTCGTATTAAAACTTTAGTTGCATGAAAGCTGTAGAAACATTTAATAATTTTGATAATTTAATAATTGCGTGTGGTATTATTTTATATGCATTTGCAGTTTTTTTCCATTAATGAAAGAATAGATTAAAAGTTATGTTGTCCGATGCGAGAGATGGACGTCTGAAGTGGAGCTCCGCTAGCAGTGGTGTTATTTTTCATATTATTTGCTTATTATCTTGAGATATCCTGTATTTATTCAACCCGAGAGGGACTGCTACAGTATATGTAAGCACATATAAACATGGCCAACAAGAAGGGGGGTTCGAAAGAATCGAAAACTAAAGCTACACCCAAGCTGCGATCAGCAAGCCCCGGTTCCAGATACGGCCTTTCAGAGACAGACCTGGATCAGATGGGCGAAAGCACAGACTCCTCGGGACCACGGTCCGCTACATCGTCGCCGGCTGAGAGCGAAAAGGGGAGCGAAGGTGCGATCGTGAGTGCAGATCTGGATAGCTCGCCGATTGGAGAAGATCACATGAAACTGGAAAGGGCCTCGAAGTCCGCGGCTTCAATTGCGCAATTACGCGAGCCTGTAGCAGCGGGGACGCCGGCTACAGCAAAGTCTGCTGCTTCATCTACGGTACAAGAAAGCACAATTGAACTATCTGAACTGAAGGTGTTGCTTGTTGAGCTCGCGCAAGACATAAAGAAAAGCGAGAAGGCTAATGAGATAGCAAGGGCAAAGGCACATGAGAGACTGAAACAGGAAATCCAACAGGCAAATGAAAGGTTGCGACAGGAATTCCAACAGGCAAATGAAAGGTTGCGACAGGAATTCCAACAGGCAAATGAAAGGCTGCGTCAAGAGGTGCAATTTGAGCTTCGACAGGTGCTGGGTAAAATTGAAGAGCGCATTCAGGAAAACTCGGTTAAACTGAACACGCTTACTGATCGATTGGAGCATCTCAAGGAGACATTCACGAATCGGATTGAAATGTTCGAACATTCAGTTGCCAGTGCCGAAGAAAGAGCAATAAATGTCAGTTCCGAATGCAAAAAACTCGGAGAAAAACTTGGAGACAGACTGGCTGCTTTAGAAGATGGCAGTAGAAGGTATAATGTCAGAATTGAAGGTCTGCCGGAGAATCGAGAAAGTTCAAACCCTGTGAAATTCGCAGCTGAACTTTTTTCTAAAATAATCGGGGACGACTTTAAAGCAGAATCTGAGATAGCAGCGGCTTACCGCGTACGCGGACCAAACACCGTCAGACCCTGACCAAGATCTTTTATAGTTCGTTTTGAACGATTATCATTTAAGCTACAGGTGATGGCACTCCTCAGAAACAAGGAAGATATTATATTTGAAAATAACCACATTCTTATCTTCCCTGACTTCTCTCCAGCAACAGCTACTAAACGCGCATCCTTCTATAATATTAAACAGCGGCTACGGCAAGCCAGTGTGAAATACAGCCTCCTGTATCCGGCAAAACTGAAAGTGGAATGGCAGGGTCAATTCTATGTCTTCGCTAGCAAGGAAGAGGCAGAAAAAGAATTAAGAAAGCTGATCCCGGGACTATTCTGATACATAATAGTGAGTCATGGCGGTTAAAACGATGAAGGAAAGATTAATAATCTTTTGTCTGATCTATTCGTTTTAAAATACGGGTTTTTATCAGCATATATTCTCATTATTACTTAGTATTACTAGGGCGCTATATGTTTATGTTTTATTGTGCTTAATTATTTATTTATCTATTTATTTATTTTTCTCTTTTTCTTTTCTAATTATCTCATCTCTACCCTAAACGAGACTGTTCAATATCATACCCTAGGTTTACTGTTATTGCTATTACTGCATTAAGACTGGTTATGCTTCTTCTGGACACATTTTTAATACCATCCCCTGGGTTTATTATCTGGGTGTATCATCTTAATGCACTAAAATTGCTAAAGACTATATATATATTTTAAGTGTAAAACTCCTTTTTTTTTCCTTTTCTTTTTTTTTTTTTTTTTTTTTTTTTTTTTTTTTT
>JANRMT010062794.1:13985855-14052647 GCA_026402145.1 Polypterus bichir lapradei | reverse complement strand
AAAAAAAAAAAAAATAAAAAATAAATAAATAAATAAAAGTTATGTTGTCTTACTATTAGAAGTAGCCGTTCAGTGTTTAGTAGTTTGTGTGTAACACCGCAGAATTTTCTGTTAATCAAAGGCGTTCGCACAACAAAGAAATGGCTTAAGGACGGGTTTCCGAGAATGAATTCCCGACATTGATAGGTATACAGTATATGTAATGGATTACCAAATATGCTTATTTTTCCTCTTGGTACAATGCCACATGTGTTCTTTCCGAACCGTCCCTGTACGGACTTTATGGTTCATATGCGCAGCGTATTTCATTTTTGGAGCCAAAGTTAACAAGCGCAAGATTCACCTGGAAATCTTAAATTGTTAAACCTTAGCAACATTCTGTGCTACTTTTGTCTCATGCTGACAGACACAGTCACTCTTACGATTGTAGCGAAACTAGGGACCCTTCTTTTTCAGTCATGGAGTTATTTATTCTTTTGTTAATACGGACAATTTTGTTATCTCTTTGCCCTCGTTTAACTGCCTGGTGTCCGCTAATAACAAATAACTGTAGCTCAGCTAAGTTTCAGAGTTCCTTTAGTTTAATTTTAGTAAACTACAGAAAGAATAATTAACATTTTTTTTATTATTTTAATCGCTGTTTGAGAAGTTCATGGTTAACAGGCAGAGCACAACCTGTATGTCTCTTGTGATTGGTTGAGTGAAGGTCTGTATTCTGTTTCTGCAATGGGATTGGCCAAAAGGATCAGACGGGGAAGACCGGGAAGTGACTGGGGAGGTGTGTGACTCCAGCCTTGTTTGAAAAAGGGAAACGAGAAAAAATAAATATAACGTTGTAGTTTATGCTTTTCCACAATACTAGGTGTGTTTTATTTGCGTTTCTAAGATGCTAACAAGAGTTTTGATATTTACAGTAATCCCTCCTCCATCGCGGGGGTTGCGTTCCAGACCCCCCCGCGATAGGTGAAAATCCGCGAAGTAGAAACCATATGTTTGTATGGTTATTTTTATATATTTTAAGCCCTTATAAACTCTCCCGCACTGTTTATAAATATTCCCCGCAGAGTTATACAGCATAATCCCTTTGTATTCTCTTAGATATTAGGTAAGATTCATTTAAATTATGTATATAAACACACACTGTTTATATACAGTAAAACCTAAATATTATTTTAAAGATATTGAGTGTCTCCGATATCACATATGTTACAGCCATTACGATAGACAGGTCACCAGCAATAAATATGTACATTGCAAGAAAAATAGTATACAGTAAATGTATTAATTATTTATGGTTACTCACCAACAATGACACGATGACTTGTCCGATAACAATGAGTTTAATTTTACTGCACAACAAAGGACAGCGTTACAGCCCTTGTAAAGGAGCCACTTCAGGCGATTGTGTAGCACTGCCGTTGTTCTTCTTCTGGCAGTCTTCAATCCAAATCCCTAAAGCAGATTCCATCCAGACTACTGCCTTATTACATCCACTTACAACTCGTTTTGCACCCTGGTTAAAAGGACGCTGCAGCCGTAGATCTTATATTCCTTTCCTACTTTTTAAATAAAAAGAATCGTAGCCTTCAACAAATCCAAAACGTTTACCTTTTCGGCAATCGTTAACATCTTCTTCTTGCGCTTGGGCACGGCACCTGAAGCAGTAGCAGATTGTTTTGGAGCCATAATGAAGAGCTTGACTATGCACAAAGATAAACACTAAAGAGCACAACTCTTTACACAGCGAAGCACGTTGATGCTGAATGAGCGAGATGAAACTTCCTGGTTAACACTGCATAGCTCCTGCGTGCTCTGATTGGTTAGCTTCTCAGTCAGGAGAACTTAACTGCGTGCTCTGATTGGTTAGCTTCTCAGCCATCCGCCAATAGCGTCCCTTGTATGAAATCAACTGGGCAAACCAACTGAGGAAGCATATACAGGAAGTAAAAAGACACATTGTCCGCAGAACCCGTGAAGCAGCGAAAAATCCACGTTATATATTTAGTTATGCTTTCATATAAAATCCGCGATAGAGTGAAGCTGCGAAAGTCGAAGCGCGATATAGCGAGGGATTACTGTACATAAGTTTAAACTTGAGGTAAGCAAAAATATAAGGCAGATGTCTTCCTTTACAAAGTACCTGTTGTCCTTTGCAGTAGGCCCTTAGCAGACCACAGTGACATCCCGTAACATCATCTTCATCTGGAAAGTGAGTATTAAATTTTGTTATATAATATGAAATGTAGGAAAATACAAAATTATATTTAGAAATGATCCAACATTAGTATTTTATGTACTGTTTTTTATTAATATTATTATTATTATTATAATGTTTCTGAGATCCATGATAGGTGATACTGCTTAGTAGGTCAAGCAATAATATGTTATAATACAAACATCATTAATAAAAATCACCCAAGCTAATAGTTAATTCTATGAAACATAAATCTCATGATGATGCCCATCCAGCAAAGAACATAAAGAGAGCAAAAATAGCTGAAGCCAACCACTATCCCTCACTCCCCACTGGTGAAACTCCTGAAAGTCTGGAGGAACAGAGAATATCTCTGCTGAATGAGGTAAAAAAGAAGAAGAATGGAAATTCAGTAAAGATGATGATGGCCAAGACATTCGGGTAAAGGAGACAGGAAATTGTGAATAAACAGCCCAGGATTGAGGATGTTGTTGAGAGATGGCCAGCACTTTTTCAGGTGGATGACGTATGCTGTTTTCTGTTCATATACAATTTTTATAGTGCCCGTCAGTAATATTGGCACTCTTAGTGCATAAAACCAAAATAGGGTAAAACAAGTATTTATCTTCTTGATCTTTCATGCACTCAAATCAATGCAGAGTTTATTCGGATAATAACAGTTCCTCTACAAGTGAGATTAATTTCTCAATTTGACAGATACTCTACTCAGCTACTGGAAATGATGAGGAGCAAGGGTGGATCCATAGAGGGAAGGACCAACACCATCCTCAAGGTTCTAAAACAGGTACAGTATTATTTTTTGTTGGTCTTTGTCTTTATTACAGTAACTATACATAACTTTCTTTATTTTAATACATGGAAGCAGTAAAAATGATCTTTACAGTACTTATGTTAAATGAGGAGTAGTTTTTAATTTTCCATACAGTATGAATTTTCCTATACTGCCATATTGCTAGCATTTCTGAAAAAACAGTTGGAATGCTACAATATAGGTAGCAAATGATATGCTAATGTTCACAGCTGAAAGCACTACAAAGTGCTGTGCAGAATGACCGTGAGAAAACTTCTCCCTTGGGCACAAGTTCTTCTGGTGAATCTCCAGTCTCCCTTTCTTTATCCTCCATCTTGGACTTATAAAATGACAGTGTTGTCATTTTATAAACATTCCAACTTAGATCTCTCTGCACTGTACTCCGTAGTACTTTTAGCTGCAAGCAATAGCCTGCAATTTACTGCCTATTGAAGCATTACAGCTGTTGTTTCAGATTTACTACAGTATTGAGCTATATAGAAAATTCATACTGTATAGGAAATTAAAACCGGTATATAGGATGAAAGGGTATACCACCTTGTACTTTGACAGTAGTATTTTTTGCATGCAACCCTTTTAACCCCAACAAAGAATTATTTGATGTGTTTACAGTACTGTAATCTGCCTCCATAATAACATTTGAGTCCTCACACAGGATGTGAACATCAATATTAAGAGAGTTTGTATCCTGAAATCGCTCATTGTCTACCTGGGAGAGAAGACTGAGAATCTAATCCGAAAATTCTTGGTGAGTAAAGTTATTGTATTTATAATATCACATGATTAATGTGTTTTTTATTTACAAATTTTATTTTATTTTTTGTATTAATCAAATGCCAATTAATAAAATTGTCAGATTTTTTACAAACCAAGCATAATTGTGAACATAAACAATTGCCAAATTGTGTGTTTTGTGATATTAAGACCATTATCATATAAACATCATATAATGTTGCTACCCTATATAATATGTCGTGCGGTACTGTGAAAATCACCTGTGATTACAGAACACATTGACATTATTGTAACCAATGAGGTGTATGGCTAGAGGCGCTATGAAGGCACCAGATGTCCATAAGCATTGCCAGTATCTGGTAATGTTGGTCAGTCTTACTTTTTCATCATGGCAGATCAATTGTGCTTCAGTTTTGTTGTAGTACCTCTATTTATATACCTAATTGATTGTAACAACACTTGATGCTACTGACTTTAAAACAAAATGAAATTATCTGCATCATTATACTAACCAGATGGTTTTATGATGGGGGTTTCTTACAGGTTTCACAATAGATGGAAGCATCCGGTGATCTTCAGCATGCAACCATGGCCATCACTGTCTTTAGAAAAGATGATCTTTCTTATCCACCTAAAGACATAGAGCTCATCATCGAAGGAGTTAAGGTCCTCAGTGGTTTGCCTACAGTTACAATGGCCTTCATCATGTTGTTTGGGCTCATCTACGCACTCAACCTCCAGTACCCCAAGGACTTTAAATTCACTTTTGAGGTTGCTCAAAAAATCCTGATGGGGCTCGACACAAAACAAATGGCTGCAAGAGTCCGAAAACTACATTCTGCACTACAAAGTGCATCGTAGACAGTTTGACAGTCTGTATGCAAATATTAAAATTGTTAATTATAGTTTTGAGTGAATTTGCATGTTCTGCACAAAGTTTTTTTTTATATATATATTCAAAGCGGCCCAATGTTTCTAAAGTAATTCAAAATACTTTATCATTGTCTTGCATTTCATAAGGTGTTGAAAGAAGGCTGATGTTGATTACCTCTGTGAAGGTGATTTTGTGACGACTATGTGTTCAGTTGTTAGCGACATATCATGCGTGAGAATCGATTGATATTTTTTAAAGATTAATTGTATCATATTTCAGTTTGCACTGCTAAGTGTTTTTCTGTTCAGATATGCAAAAAGTAAGTTTTTTAATTTATTATTACATATTTGAAATTTGCGCACAGTGCAATTTTTGTATATGTGATATTTGTAGAAAGAGGTTTTTGTTGTAGATTTAAGATTTACACTGCAAAGTGTTTGTGTATTTGCAATAGTTTCCAATAAATGCAAAAAATAATCATTGGAATGAGTTTGTGTTAATGTTTCTAATGGGGTAAAAACAGGTTATGACCAATAAACCATTTTAAATTGTGACAACTTTAAAAATAAGATGTACTTCATTATAAAACAAGTGAATTGCACCCAATCATTCTAAATGATTTGCTTGAACTTAAAAATTGTGGGTTCAATAAGAGTAAAAGAATTATGTTGGTTCAGATTAAAAATATTGAATGGAGGTTATACTTTTTTCAGTGTACAGATTGCTCTAGTGTTGCATTTACAAACTCCTTATTAATGGGCAAACAACCTGACTGAGTGTCACTATTATAGGCCTCCAATTTTCCATTAAGTTTAGAAAAATTTATGAAGGAATTCAAGGAGAGTTCTGATCAGCCCAAGCAAAACTTGTGACTACAAATCAACTTGAAATCTGCCATCAAATTAAAAATGTTAGGAGATTATGCTGTCACATTTAAAACCAGACAGATGTGTTTGAGCGCACGCAGCATTGGTTACACGATTTAGAAATTCTCTTTTAGAAGATCTCAGAGTCAAGTTAACGAGGTATGATCTTTGAAATTCTTTAAATGCAATCAACCAGAATTTAAAATGTGGAACAAAGACACAAAAGACAATGAATAAAATAACTGCTATCTGAAATATTAGCAGGAAGGAATTTCACATGCAGTTGGAGAGCAGAGCAGGACCAGGAGATGAAAACGTAAAACCTGAATGGAGTTAGAGAGACAAAGTGAAAAATCAGCAACCAAAACGAAAAAAGTAGCACTTGGGAAAGGTTTTTAAAAATTGTATCCAATAAATTGGATAAAGATATACATGCAACAGCATCTTTAAATAGAGTAGCAACAATGTCGTGACAATGCAAAATACTTTTTCTTAACAAGTAAAAATTTCTTATTTTAAGGTAATATATCTAATATTTTGCACCAAGAGATTAAATATCTCATGTTACAATGATACTTGCTAGATTATTTTGCTCAATTCAAGATAATTGGTCTTACGCTATCTGACTTAGATATAAAAGTGTAATTCCAAGACAATTTTGACTTAAAAAAAGCACAACTGTGAGAGAAAAGCCTGCTATCAACTACAGCGATGAGCATAGCAGGACATGTATTCTTATTTCAAGAACCAAAACTTTCTAGGTTTTAAGATACGAGTAAGACACAACCCCGAGACTTAAATTAAACTCTTTTTATTCCAGAAAGGTTTTAGAATACAACCTTGATTTTGTTAACAACTACGACATTTCAGATTAACACTTGCCTAATTCAGTGGCCTTTCTCTGTAACTACTATGATTTAACAGCTGGATTCCCTGCAAAGGGTAGTACTTTATTATATTCAAACGGTAACATTTTTCTTCAAATCAAAATAGTTTCCACATTTTTAAATAAATGACCCTTGTATAAAAAATGTGTCTGGTGGTTTGATGCAAGAGGTTTTTCACTGTGTCAAATAAATGGCTTAATCCAAACAGTGTTGCTGGAATTTATTAACATAAAAAGAAAAGTTCAAGAATTTAGGAATCTTTAAAAGTTTTATATAGTTCAATGATATCCCCATTGTAGTACTTCACAAGAATATATATTTTGTTTTTCAGTCATATAGTCTCACTGGAATTAAAATTAACCGGCTTCATAGCATCAACAAAACAGGTGGATTTATCCAAGTTAGGGATTTTAATTATAAATGACAAAACATCTCTATCAAAGACACAGCATCATGAACTTGAAACTCCAAACAATATAATGTGTAGTGTTGATATGGCTCAAAAGTCGTTTTAAACTCAAAGCAAATAAAACAATGGCAAATCATCTTTGGTGTTTAAACAGAAAAATTTTATGCCATTTTTTCCATAAAGACCAAGTCTATATTATAGTAAGCCAAACTTTGAGAAATTTTCATGCAAAATATTGCTGCTGTCTTTGCCAGTAACTGTTGATTTGTGAATTCCAGGTTCCCTTTTCTTCATTGTATTAGAAAGTTGTACTGTGTTATTCTGAAATAAATTTTTCCCTTTAATTATGTTTTTAAAAATCCATTTATTAGCATTGTAAATAGTTTTGTCTAGCATCTTTTTAAGACAACAGAATAATTAACTGACTGACACTATCCTTTATTAGGTATAAATAATGAAGTCTTATTTTAAAGAATACTTAAAACTTTAAATATGATCTATGTAAGGTTCATTTCAATTATTCATTCATGTTCTAGCATATTAGTAGGTAAAAATAATACCAGACATCAAATAATTTTTGTTATAAATCATTCTTAATTTGAAGCTTGCTGTATGTCGTTGTTTTCATTAAAAGGAGAATGTTTGAGTTATATTAGAACATAATACGAAAGATATTTAATAAGATTGTTTTTTTTTTTCATTAGTGAAAAATACCATTGCCATGTTTAGAGCTCTGCCATCCATGTTTCCTTCACTTTCTCTACCCCGAAAAAAGCTAAGAAATAAAACATGAAGCATTAGTTCATGGCCTTAAGGTAAAACTTTGCATTTTTACATTGTTTAAAGGAAAAATAATGACAGTTACTGCAATTCTATCCATCTGTGACTGGCAGCAATTTTCAGGGTTGTTTTTAATGTTAGCTATAGGAACGACAATATATATTAAACGGTTTGATTAAAAGGGCTCAACAGAATATAAAAATCTTCAATTTTTAGTGATTTCTTTGCTATTTCAATTACAAGCTGTGTATAACTGCTTCTGTTAAAATTAGCATATTAATTAAGTATTATAAATAGGTAAATGTATAATAAATCTGTATAGGACTATAGAGGATAGAATAAATTCAACCTGTTTTATTTGTTGGTTTTTATTTGTCTTAAAGACCTCCGAGAATCCTGATGCCTTTCTACAGCAAAGACTGACCACTGACTAGCACCGTCCTTATTGTGGACCAAGATAACTGCATGCTGGCTATTGGAAGTGAGCCTGTGACAACTTTCCCTCAAGAAATGTTGCAGGAAGGTATCATGTACCTTATGGCGTACTATTATACACAACATCTAACATATCCTAAGTGCACTGCCGCTGTCCTCTCTGGAATTCAAACTGAAATATTACTGGACACAATTTGAAGGGAAAATACAAATATGCTAAAAGAAAAATTGTTTGAGCCAAATGTAGAACAGGAAATGCATGTCTATGATGTACTGTACATAATTACCATAATATTTGAAAATCAATTAGATAAATTATAAATAATTTGATATTTTGTGGATTTTAACATTTTAGGTTGTATTTTCTTTGTCCTGTTTTTTGGCAAAGTTACTGTTGGATACTGATGTAATACTTAAATAAAGAGCAGTGCTAAATATTATGTCTTTATTGTAAGTTATTTTATGTATTCAGGAAGCCAACATATATCAGGAAATTATATCTTAATTATGTGTCTTGAATATAGGAATGAATTCCTAATTCAAACCTCTGCTAAAATATTTGGTTTCAATTTGAAATGAAGACCATCCTAAAATGAGAGCACTGTGCTACCTTTACCTTATTCTTTTGTAGGTGGACTGAAATTTGTTGTATATAACATGCAAATATAGCTTAGGATGTGTTGAAATGAAGTAATTTCAGGATTTTTTAAAAATCCAAGTCAATATATCTCATCCCATTGGCATATAATTTTGCTTATTTCAAGCATTTATTTCTTAATAATCGTATATTTTTTTTCTTATTCTCTGAGTTTTGTAAAATAATTTTCCTTTTTTAAGATATATGCTCTGAGATTAAATATTGGACTACCTATTTCAAGATGAGCTAACTTGTTTCAAGTAACAAGACTTTCATTCTCCACTGGTATTAAGAATTTTCCACTTATATTAGTGATTTATTCTCTTATTCCTTGGCCTTCATTTTTCAGTGTGCTAAAATTAAGAATGCAAAACAACTGAATTAAAAATTATTTTCTAATATTCAGTGTATTTCCACTGTAGAAAGTCTAATCTCAAGTAATTTGTCCTAAAAAGCAGCATTTTCTACTTATTTCAAACCTTTGAACACCTATCAGGGCTTTCTTATTTCTAGACTGGAACTAACTTATTTTAAGATATCTTGGCAAGTAAAATTATCTTGCTGCATGGACAGATAATTTCACTAATCTTAAGTCATTTTCTCCTGAAATTCAGTGTTTTTATCTTATTTCTTAGTTAAGTTTTTTTGTAGTGGACATGGCATAACGTCCAGCATGTGTACCCTAAGAAAGATGTTGTGTCATAGCAATGGGCATCCAAAATAGCATCGGCCACAAAAATCTAGATGGCATTATGGTAAACTCCAAATACATAAGTGAAGTAAATTAACAAGTAAAACTGAACTCTGCATGGTTTAAAACCCTCAAAAGTTCTAAAAGAAAAATGTATTAAATCCTAGAGAAAATTAACAAAACACAGATAGTTATACATTAAGTAGAATCCTTTTCTTCTGGGACTTCTGGGACTAGGAAAAACAGAGATTGGTTCTAAAGAACGAGAAAAAGGTGCATACTAGCTGATTAGCTAGGTTGGTTTTTTATTGTGACAAATCCAGGAACATCATAACAACTAGCACTGAACTGAAGGGGAATTTAGAAGCATTATATTAAAGAATATTTTTAGAATGCATGGATTCCCAAAAACATAAATTCAGTCCACAACAAAAGGATATTAGATTTTACAAAACAGAATGAGGCAAATGCTGTCATGGTCGCTTAATATTTGGATTTATATTGGTGACTGAGAAACAAATTTATGGAGGACACAGGACTTGAAGAGTCAGGTATTAAAAGTTAACAATATGGATGATTCACAGTTGAAGGATAAGAAACGAAACAAAAAGTGGGTCAAGAAAGAAAAAATGAAAATATAGCACTTCTGGGCTTAGGGTTGAACATGGAAAATCTCGGTGTAAGCCTCAGTGCGAGAAACTAGAAATGCCATCTTTGCTAGACTGTACAGGTCAGATGAAAGGGATTGTTTCAGAGTCTCTACCATCTGTACAGATTGCAGCAAAATTAAACAAACAATGAACTGTATATGCGGAAGGCTGAAAATTGATGATCTTTTACTGGTATCTAGTTATAGACTGATGCTAACCCAACCTGCTATTTCTCTACCATAGATACTAGCTTTGCTAACATCTAAAAGCTTGAAGAGTGAAACAATTGAATGGAAGGATTTTGCACAAGAAAGTATGGCAAACTCTGCCTTGATCTCCTTTAATGTTTTTAATTTGTATTGATGAATCAGTAATTAATCACTTGAGAGGGAGGGAACAGTGATAAACCTGAAATGCTAAGGAGTATTTTGTGCTTGAATCAGTAAACGCACCCTACATTTTATCCCCTCAGGATGACACTTTTCAGCTCTTCCTACATTTCCCTCAATTAATAAACAGTAAAGCAAATGTAAACACATAATTTGTACTGTTTCAGAAATGTTTACTGTGCCATATCTTTTGAGTCAGGTTTGTCCTACTGTTCATTTTAAAAGATATTCCACAAAATCTAGGGTAATTCGGATATTTCTTTGGGTTGCAAAAAGGTATTTTTTTCAGCTCAGAAATGTAAAAGCTTTTAGTGCCCTAATTTTACAAAAGGCAAACAAGTTCCCAATTGTCACATTTTTGCAGAGATGCTACACATTTTGAACACTGCCGTGTTTTCAGGGTCAACTTTGACCCGTCTTATACTTCAAAGCATTGCACTTTGTTAGTTGAAAGCATTACATCACCAGTGGCAGGGGTGGCTATATAAATGGTAAGCCTGCAAAGTCTCATGCTTTTCCAACTAGTGTAGCAATATGTGAGAAGTCCTTTTGAGGATAGTTAACCACTTAACAGGTTGGTATGCCTGCGCTGATTACAGTATGTTGTCACACCCACCACACGACGAACCACCCTGCTAGGGACCCGAATGCAGCTGTGCAACAGGTGACACCTCAGCACCACAGCCTACAGCAACCTCCAAGTTTTCTCTGTAAGTTGGAGGACCTGCTTGCTGGGCTGGATGCAGATGAATGTCATACCTGGATGAAGTAATTGCAGGTTAAGGGTCTTGCTCAAGGGCCCAATGGAGTAGAGTTGCGTCTGGCGTTTATGGGGTTTCAACCGGACAGCCTTCCAATTGCTGGTGCAGATCCACTCCGCCCTATAGCCACTTATAGAGCCATTTAAAAAGCAAAGAATCTATCCATTGCTGTGCTAGGAGGACCTACAGTCGAGTGCCTCGGTGATAACAATGGACCTGAGGCTCAAATCTGTAATCCGGACTGCCATTTGCAGCAACAGTACGGGGGAAGACAGTTGACAGACAGCCACCACTTCCCCATCTATGAAGGTACAGACAAAGGACAAGGCAGATTGTAGAGGTGTTGTCAAGCGGCAGTGGAGGAAGAGTTTTAAAACTGAGATTCAGACCTGGCATGCAGTTACAAGCTTCAGTTTAGTGAAGGAAAATAGCCAAAATACCAGCACATCTGCTTCTTCAAACAAGGTTTGCCTGCTTGTTTACAACTGACCAGTTTTAAATGCCTTGGCAGCACTACATGACAGCACAGTGCTCAACATCCTAACTGTGCAATCTGACAATACAGCGCTCACGATCCCTGCTGATGTGTCTCATCCCCAACTGCACGACTGTAAATGAAAGAGACCATGTTTCCATTTCAACAAGTTTGTGTGCCGTTGAAAGGAATTGGTGGTTGCTAGGGCACTGACAAGACAAGTATCAGCCAGGGATGAGTCACCCAAGTATGAGCCAGCATTACATCACCAGTGGCAAGAGTGCGGATATAAAACGGCAAGCCTGCAAAGTCACATCCTTTTCCAGCTAGTCAGGCAAAAGGTGAGCAGTCCTTTTAAGGATAGCAAGCAAACATCCACCATTGTGGAGCTTGGCACAGACACTACAATGTAATACATAATATTATTAATATAATACTAATACATAATATGTATTGACTGAATGCTAAACAAATTTAGCTTGAGCTCCATTATATTTGAAGAAAGTGGTACAGTACTTGGAAGGAACAGTTATAAGAATAGTGCATATCCTTCAATGTTTGATGTCTCATGATTAGAAATATGTTTGATTACTCTGACTTGCTGGAATGTGTTAATGAAATAATTATTCCCAAGGAGTGATAATTAGGTTTAACCACCATGTTGCAAAAGTTTAGATCAAATGCTGTAGAAAATGCTATGAATAACCTTTTTATGTAGGACATTAAACATAATTAAGCCTGTGTGATTACTGATCCTCTACTCCGCTGTAAAGACTATAGAAAAACTGAAGAATGTCAGAAAATAAAAACCTGTTTCTTATATTAACCTGTCTTTAATTATATGCTCAAATAATTTCTTTTTTATTGGGGTGATTGCCTATTTTCTTTATTCAATAAATTAATATGGCTTTTTACCTTTGGCTTTGAAATTATAGAGACTAATTTCCTTGTTGAAGCTGAAGGCTGTTTGTCACAGAAATTTCCACTTCATTTAGTAGCCTGTGTGGTTCCTGGCAGTAATTTAAAGAATAACAACAGAGCACTAACTAAGAATTATGCCCAAAGATTATAATTGGTAATTGTGTTAACCATTATTTTCACTAAGTCTTCATATTTCCGTAATGTATAAGTAAATGGCTGAATATCAGACAGTGTTTTCAGTTAGTTAGGTCCTTATAGTTGACAGTTTTCTCCTATATATTGCATGTGTTATGATTTCAATACATTTACATGTATTGCATGCATCAATTAATTAATCTTTTGGCTTAAAGTTTTTTTTAGGATATATTGCATATTTTCAAATAGACCATGTATTTCTGTGCAGAGTATTGCAATATTCAAGTTTATGAGATCCAAGACAGAAACTGTGCTGTAGGACCAGTATCAATTGTTACTATTTTTAAATACCTAGATTAGAAAAAGAGACATTTCAGCAGCACTGGACTGTGTCTACTTAAGGTTTCAGATTCATTGTTATTTTTTGATTATTTTTAGGGAGCATGCCAAATTATTTTTCTATCTGAAAATTACATTTCCTTATAATTCTGCCATCTATGGTGAACTGAGAAATATGAATCCAAGCCCAGTCTCTCATATATTCAAATGAGACAGGAAACACATGTCATTCACAATAAAAGGAGCAAAAATCTTCCAAAACCCATTACTATGAAAATAAAACTGAAAAATGTCTCGGACAACTGTCAATTAAATAAAAATGGAAAAACTGTATGCATTAAATAGGAAAAACAACACCAATGCAATCTGTCAGTGTCATGACTAAGGCAATTCGTAATTAATTATTTATACAAGAATGATGGGAAATGAACTTTGAAGTAAGCAGCTTTTCCCCTAGTCAGCAGGTAGGACTTTTAAGACAATGACAGCAATGGAAAGGTTAATCCCCACCTGACCCCAAGCTGCAGTATTCTTATCCTTAGCTGAACACTGATTTATTACTTACTGAGAGGTTATTTTAGACGGTACACAGGTGGACATCTCTGGCCTTTATAAGAACAATATGTTGATTTTGGGTGCCAAAGGTTAGTAAGCATTTCACTGCAGGTGGTGATGCTTTCAGCATCATCAATCAATACATTAGCAATGGATCATTTCCCACATGTTGTCCCAAGTGATTCTATGGAAAACCATTGAAGTAGTAAAAGGTGTTAATGAGGATGCTCTAAAACAATAAAAGAAAATCTGTTGTATTGCTGTACTGACACTATTTTGCATTGTAATCTTTCTCAAAAGTATAATATGTTATAATTAAATAACACAATATTAAATATCTTGTAGGCTGACAACTTGTATTGCTCTTTTGTAAAAATATGGTACTTTGGTTCATTCCAGTACTCAGCAAACAGTTCCACACTGTAAAGTATGCAGAATATAATGATGTATGTTAAACAGGCTGTATGTAATCCTTTATGAAATAAACTGCAAGTGAACAATATAAAATAATAGATAAATCTTCACCAGACAAATGGTGGAATATTCTTTATTTTTATTTTTTTAACACTCAGTTAAACTAACTTCTTATAAAATGGGGTTTAGCTAATCACCTAGTACCTAAATGATTGGACTTTGAACTTCTTTAAACAGTGCCAGTCGTTGAGGGACTCCCCATCAATGGTGAAAAAATATGTTATACAGTTATCTGTTGAATAAATCATAATAATGGTAACCTGCTGCAATCAGCTTCTCCAAAATGTAAGTATTTATCCTTTTTCAAATTCTTTTTTATTTTCATTATAAGCTTAATGAACCACTTTTAATTATTCTTAACATAACAATAGAGGAAATGGGTCTTGTTTTTGTATGCACACATTTATATTTTGTTTAAAGACATTTAAGGATTCTGTAGACATTTACTGTTTCACCTGGAACTGTCCTCAACTATTGCTGTGTTCAGAAGGTTATAAAGAAAGAACCCTTCTTTGACCTTTCTGTTCCTGACTAACTGTTATTAAAATGGAATATTTTTCCTCATTTTAATGTGGTCAAATCTACATTTCTCCCTTACCCTGCAATTAGATTCATTCCTTCCTCCTCTACCAAAGCACTCTATATTAATACTTGTGTTAGAATTTTATCATTGGACATACAGCATCCAAAATATTTGGAGTTGGATTGACCCTCCAACTCTTTCATCATCCTGGTTTTTGACTGAAAACAGTTTGGTCCTCTCCCCTTTTTCTTTCTCTACTACTCTTTCTCTCTAACTCACTAAAAATGAATAACATTACTATAATCTTGGTCATGCTATACATACATTTATCAACCTACACTTTTGTTTTGGACACTCATGGCTTTTAGATTTTTGCCAGATAAAACTAATTTGCTCCATGTTTAACATAAGATTAAACTGCCTTACTTTGCTCAATTACAATACTCACAATCCTCCATAATCCACAAATTGTGGTCAAAAGATCAAACAAAATGCACAGGCACAGAGAATAAAAATTTCTAAATATTTAAGTAAATCAATGTCAATACACAAGATTAAATCTGGTTTATTAAAAAAGACCAGAAGAACTCATGATCTGACCATGCTTCCTGATCTAGTATAGTGTCCTAAAACGCATCAAGATCATATGAAAATCTCTTGGTGATGTCACATATCCACCATGTGGTCATGCTCCATGATGTCATGATGTGGAGACCTTGAGATAATATAAGTTCTGCAGCAAATAAAAAACAGCAAGGTCTTATTTAACACATTCTATTAGTTGACTAGAGTGAAGTTGAATAGATTTTAAAGTGACTGTAATTATAACCTTACAATATACACTAATGTGAAATAAACCTAAATGTACAGTTAATACACCCTTACTCAGGGTTATTGTAAATACCAAATACTTATAGAACTCCTCCAATAAATGTAATGCATGTGCAAGTAATGATTAAAGGTCAGTAACATAAGTCATCATTTTATCAGCGTAATGAGATATTTATTTGTTTTTGTCTCTCTAGTAATTTCCCACACCTAAACTTATTGGCGCAAATAAATGGTGAAAGGGTCTGTGGTGAAGGAGTGTTAAATCAATGAGAGACGACAATAGAGGGAAAAAAATTATTTTTCCTGTTTGCAAGAATCTTAAAATTTTGACATTGGTATTTAGCAGGGATATCAGTCTATAGGCCTCACTTTTTTGTTCCTTTTTTATGTAGGACAGGTCTGGGTCTTTAGCTTAAACATTTAGATAGGCATTTTACTTCTGGGTTTGAAGCTTTCTACTGTATAGCCATCTTTTCACATGTGTATGGCATTAACATCTTCTGAGATTTTAGTGAATGATAAAGGGTTATACACTTTTTCATGTAATTTGTCTGGAGTTGTAACATTTAATGAAAAATATTATGAAAAATATCTCATACAAGCATTATTCTTATTACATTCAGAAGTCTATGGCATCTTGTAATATTCTTTAAATGGGTTCCTTATCCCTTTGCGTTCAGTAACACTTCAAATTATTGCAATTTTTATTTCTGAGATATATAAGAATGGAGTTCAGAATACTATTTTAATAGCTAACATCTTATTACATATTTTCTTATGTTCATCATAATAATGGCAATTTTATGTAGAAATTGCTGAGCTTTTCTCATAATTAATAAAGTCTGTTTGGGAAGTCAGCTTTTTTGTATGGATCTAGGGTAAGAGATGTAAGTGTATCCATAATTTAATTTGGAGATATGATAAATCAGTTCTTTAATCTTTGGCCTTAGTGTTTGTGTTTGTTTTTGTTTGAGACATAAGATATTATTTGTTTTCTTACACAGTATATGCAGAGAGTATCAACCAATATGTTTGGAGTTAAATTAGTTTTGAATAAAGTATTTCTTTGTGTAAAAATACATTTAATAAAGTATTCATCTGTTAATAATTTTGGATTCAGTAGGCACTTACTAATTGAATTAACATAACCTACTACTTTGAGCTTTAAGATAAAAAATAATTAGTGGCAAAATTTGAAAGAGTAGAAAATTACTATCCATAAGCAAGAACAGTAAAACTTTGATTATCAGCGATTGGGATAGATAAGAGAAAAGACAGATAACAGAACGACTTTAAAAATATATACTGTAGATTAGCGAATAGTCATTTATTTACAAAACAAAATATAATATAGTATTAACAAATTAATTAATTCATATAATATTGTAATGACCAACGTAAAAAGGAAAACAACTCAGAGGTTCTGGAGTTTTTTGCCTTTTACTTGGAGTCTTTGTTCCATAATAAATGGTGTCCTGTCTTATACTCCATTAACTGGGTTAGGGAGCACACCTCCAAAACAATAAAAGAAAGCTTTCCCTACCATTCCTTTTTACTCTATACTGCAAACACTTCTGCTTATTGTCTCCTGACTCTATACTCAAAACTTCCTTCTGCCACACCTTCCTTTTTCTCCTAACTTCTTCTGTCACTCATCTCCTAACAGATGCGTCCAACCCGTACAGAGCAGAAGCCTTTCACCCAATCCCATTACTTATAGCATTCATGACACCCGTTCTGCTCCCCAACAGCACATCACAAGCTGCCTGCACATCACAATTGATTAATAAAACATAATATAACAGAATTTAAAAAGAAGATTACAATACAGAAGAACATTAGCACTACCATCGGTGGTTTCCATTTTCAACACATTTTTCAATTTTGTCAGCATCACACTTTATATCGTTCACTGTTGTTCTTCATACTCTAAACTGAAGCAGTACTTAAAGCACTTTTGCCATTTTGTAAACATTTAATAATTTCAGTTTTTTTGTGACAATTCTAACACGTCACACTTACGTTTATCACCCATAACAATGTATAATAAATTAATTATAGTAACAGAGAAAAGCTATGAAACACTTTTAACACTGAAGGTACATAACTGACACTGATTTCAAAACGCAGCCAGACACGTGGTGCTGGGGAAGAACACTACGTACTAGGAGAAGCAGAATGTGCAGAGCTCACAGCATACCGTACAACATTAGTTAGTGCAGTAATAGGTAGGTGCTAATGGTTAATCAAGTGATGGATAACCGATGTATTACAGTAATTGTAATACAACAAGTATGCCTGACGTTAGCATATATCCAGGTTTCCCAGGAAATGTTATCTTTTTAGGCAATTAACCATGTGGTTCTGGTAAAGCTGGAAGTCTTCTGGGTTTTTCACACTGCATCTTTTCCAATCACGTTAATTTTTTTTCAAATTTACAATCTGGATCCATTTTAACCTGACATATAATTCTCAAGAATCTTCCGATGAACCCACAACAATGATGCCATAGATGCTAACCCCCACTAGAATAACCCAACTACAATGTGCCAAAGTGTATTTACATCATTTGTGATGTAAAGTGCACTGCCCTATTATAGTTATAATAAGAATTATTGTCGCTCTGTTTGTACTGTACCTTAATATTATACTGTAGTACTGTACGTGAAGTAAAAATAAAAGGCAACTTAAAAAAAATGTCAAAAAACCTGACATGCTGAAGTGAAACCGTTATGTTATTAATGCAATGAAAGTAAAATATGCATATTTTCATGCTGGTCAATATGTCTAGGAAGCAGAATGTTTAACCTTTGGTAGCTGAACTTAAATCACAGTCAGAGTTGTTTTAATGTACAGTGGAACCTCAGTTTGCGAGCATAATTTGTTCCGGAAATGTGCTCGCTGTCCAAAGCACTCGTATATCAAATTGAATTTCCCCATAAGTAATAAAGGAAACTCAGATGATTCGTTCCACAACCCAAAACTATTCATATAAAAATGATTAATACAAAATATAAAGTAAAAATACATAAAACAAATTAACCTGCACTTTACCTTTAAAAGGAATCATGGCTGGTGTGAGTGAGTTTCTAAACTATTGTGGGATTCCACCCAACGGGACGACACGCGGAAGAGCGTCCCAAAGCAATCGCAGTCTCCCAGTGCTGTAGCAGTTCGCCGTATAAGCATATCCAAAAAGATCGCGGACATGCTATAAGCGCCTGCTGTCGATGGGTGATACAAGGAACATTATAAAGATCCCGCTACAATAAATAACCGCAGTGTTGCTGTTTCAAGCTGAATAAAGCTGGTGTTGTTAAAGTACTGAAACTCAGCTTCGCGTTTTGGGGCGCAAGACAGGGACTCGCACTTCACAGCACAGACGTACGTGCGCGCGCGCACACACACACACACAGTCACAATGCTGTAGTAAACAATATACCCTCGTATGGATGTTGACTATATGAGTGAGGCACACAGACTCAGACGGAGAATAGGAGACGATTGCCCTCAAGAAAAGAGAGAGAGAGAGAGAAAGACGCGCGGGAGCGAGCGAAATAAGGAGAGAGAGACGCGAGCGAGAAAGATAAGGAGAGAGACGTGCGCACGAGCGAGAGAGATAAGGAGATAGAGACACGTGTGAGAGAGAGAACCATCAGCTCAGTTGTGATCACATGACGCTCAGCAGACAAAGTGTATCCATACTATTCGTATTGCAAGACATCGCTCATTTATCAAGTCAAAAATTATTAAAAAATTTAGCTCGTCTTGCAAAACACTCGTAAAACAAGTTACTCGTAAACCGAGGTTCCACTGTATTGAGAAAAACAAAATGAAGATGGTTATGTAGGGGCTAGCATTGGTCCCTCAAGGATCCATAGTCTTGGGTCCAACATCAAATCCCTGTCTGTGTGACACTTCCATATCCCAAAAATTGTGTTTTCCTTAGACATCCTATAGATATGTGTTATGGATTAATTTGTGGCAATAATTAAATGGGCACCCTTCTCCAAATGATCACCAAAATATCACTTCATGATACTGTGCCCTACATTTAGGCTAACTAATGCATTACAACAGTTCTGTATCCTACAGAATATGCAATCTCAATGCATATTAAACCTTTACATACATGCTTTCCAACATGACATAGTGTTGTTTAAGCTAGGGGTATCAAACTTTATTATTGACGGCTACCCTTTATATACCCAACAATGTCTGAATTATGTACATACACACACACATTTAAACATGTATTTATACATTGTGACAGGGGCTTGGCATCCTTACCTAGCTGGGACACCCCTGCACACTATATTCAGGGGGAACAGCCATGGACGTTGAAATAACTCCCCCTGAACGTTAGTTGGCCACCTCCCTGGGGTGAAACAGTGTATCGGGTTCCCACAGGGCATCCTGGGAATTGGAGTTGGGTGCAGCCCTGTTGGGTCCCGCAGGTACCGCCAGGGGGCGCTGTATTTGGGACTCCTGAGCCCATGTGGGCAGCCAATTCGTCACACCCGGAAGTGAAGCAGGAAAGCAGGGATCAAGCACCTGGAGCACTTCCAGGTGAACTATAAAGGGAGCCAACGACCACCACTCGGGGGCGAGAGTCGGGTGGAAGGAGGACGAAGCTTGGTGAGGAGTGGTGGAGTGAGAAGAAGAGAGTATTTATTGTGTGCTTGGGATTGTGTTGGGCTAGTGAGACACGGGGAAGACGTGTCTCACAGCTGAAGAAAAATAAAAAGTTATTTAATTTTATACGTGCCTCCTGTGTCTAATCTATGTCAGGTCAGGCACTATATAGCGTCTTTCTTACAACATATACAGTGGAACCTCGGGTCACAAACATCTTGGACCACGTACAAATCGGGTTACGACCAAAAAGTTCGGCAAACTTTTGCATCTGTTCACGACCACACACTCGGGTGACAAACAACAGTTTCCCTTCTGGTTCGTACGCGTCGATGATTTCCGCACGTGTTCAGTCTCTCTCTGTGCATTCCTTGTGCAGCGAGCGAGCGAGAGAGAGACAGAGAGTGCGAGAAGGCTGTTAAAGAAGGCAGTAAGGCCAAGAAGGCAATACACCAGGCTTGTTTTTAAGGAGATGCTTCGAGCATTGTTTTAATCTTGCATTTTATCCTCCACTTCACTTCTGTTTTGATGGGATCATTTATTTATTGAAGGATTCTGAAAGCACTACACTTTAATTTGGACTTTGTTTTTGATTGTTCTTTTGTTGATTTTAATAAAAGCACTCGGCACTTTTTGCACCATCCAATTTCTCCATTGTAGTGCTTCACTGTCGTGCTCATCGGTAAAATTACCGACGGTGATAAGTTTAAGGGCTCCCGGAAGTGAGATGGGAGCATGCAGCGAACCAGCATCTTTACAGACTTTACCTCAAAACTGTAATCTCCTCTCCATCCAGTTCCTCCTCACTTCCTTCATGCCAGATCTCGACTCAGGCAAGGTTAGTTTTCTTGGTTGTTTATGGTTAGTTTTTGTATAAATTACAGATTTTTCAAATGTTCATTTTTTCCCTGTGCTTAAAACTCATTAAAAACAGTGTTTACAGAGAGTGGCTCATAAGGCTATAGCGTGAACTCTTGCAATGTTAGTTTTCTCTATTCAAGGTTTTCTCAGTGTTATTCAATGTTTTTACATTTAGTTTACTATTACACTGTGCATTCTATGATATAATTAACTATTTTTGTGCTTAAAAATCTTTAAAAAAAAAAATTACATACAGCTTGTGCGATCCGGAACGGATTAATTGTATTTACATACAATCCTATGGGGGAAATTACTTCGGGTCACAACCAAATCGGAGTTTTGGAACGAATTACGATCGTGACCAGAGGGTCCACTGCTCATGTCAAAGGGACATTTTTAAAATAAATAATCACCGCACTTGCGGCTTAGCGAGGGAGCATGGTTGTGTGGCTGAAGCGGTTCCTGGGGAGCGAGTGATGTGGGCATTTCTCACCTAAGTGCACAGGTGGGAAATCGTCTGCATCCATAATTGTTCTCAGGAGCTGCTGATTGCCACAGCTGCCACGTCCTCTTCATAAATAGAAGCGCTAGGCAGCTAGAGGAAGAGAAGAAAAAGGAAGGAAAAAGAAAGACGGAGGTTGCAGAAGAGCAGGAAGCAGCGTGGAGAGAGAGCCAGTGCAAGCAAGCGAAGGCTCGCAGGCAGGCAGCTGGACAGTTGAGCCCTAGCAGGGATGTTTGGCCAACACCTAGGGTAGTTGGAAGTGGTTGCTCCCGCTGAGCATTTTACGGAGGAATCGGAGTGACTGGCAGTAGGACGGCTGGCCACGTAAGGCCGAGAAGGCAGTGGGAGTTGGGAGGCTTGAGCGGTAAATTCCCTGACGTGAGCGTCCTGGTTGTTAGGGAAGCCAAGTCTCAGTCTGGGGGAGCGCAGCCGAAGCCAGAGAATGGGAAGCCTCCAGACCAGTTGAGTAGTGAGAAGGCCAGCTGCAGGACGGGCAACTCTCCTGTTGAGAAGCCTGATGGGAGAAGCAGGGGAGCCGCCAGGCAAAAGACACCGGGCTTTGGATTTTTAAAGGGACTGCTTCCAATGTTATTTTAACCTCGTTGTTTTAAAGGATTTTGTTTTTCTATTTATTGAATTTTTAACCTATACTTCACAGCTGTTTTAACACTAGAATTACCAGAGCCTACGAAAAAACTCGTAGATCCGTCCCACCTTAAATTGCTTCTTAAAACCGTTCTCACTTCTCCGCCAGCATCTTTTGTTAATCTAAATGTGCTGATAAAGAAAAGTTGCAAGTAGCCGGCTATTCCATCCCCCACCGACTGCACAAACTTCTTCCAGCTCATGCCTTGATTGATTATCTGGGAGTGAAGTGGAGTTTTAGAGTGGAAATAATAGATCATTATTTGGAATACACACATTTCACGTGTGTTTCGTTTCTACAGTAATCCGTGTAAACACATTTTTAAAACAGAAACTTTTTTCATATTGTAGTAGTAAATGACAAAATGTAGGCATAAACTATATAATGTATGAAGCCTGAAGTCCACATATCAAGGAAACACTTTCACAAAAGGTACAAATATAACAGAACAAGTATGCTTTTATTCAAAAATATAACTGCAGAAAAAAAGCCGCCTTAGCATGCCACATTGACACATACTTACTACAATTGCCACGGTAGCGTAATGGTATCAGCTGCTGACTAATAATCAAAAGGTAATGAGTTTGATCCCACACAACTTAGTTTTGAGAAGTAAACTGCTCTTATTCTTACTATTTTAGAATAAAAACATGCATTTGATTTCAGTGTGTAACAGCCAGTGTAATTTATGATACTTGTAAAGGTTAGGTTTTTTTTTTTATTCACTTTTCATTCTCTCAGTCGTGTTCAGGATCCTACCCCCCCCCCCCCCATCTGAGAATGCTGTTTTCACATAAAGATGCGCTATAGCTCTGCAGTGTACTTGTGACTGCATTCTTGTACCAATGCTTGCAAACTGAAGTGCCTGCATGCACTTTTCATGGCATTACACGTCTATTTTTTGAGCATGCCCATGTCGCTCAAACACAGGAACATATGTTGTACACGTATAACAAAACAAAGTGCACTTTTATTCTAGACTATAAGTGAAGAAAAAATAAAGCAAGTTACAGTAGGCGGTTGATACGACAGCTTGCGTGGTGCAATGCTAAGAACTGCTGATTTCCGATCCGTGCTATATAAAATCATCACATTCAAATATTAACAATTCCCACACACCCTTCCTACATTTACGACATGTGTACTTGTTGCAGTGTACAGATCTCTCCGTGCTATGGTTCCTATTACACTGAATGAGCACCTGACATTGTACTTTCTTCCCTATATAAATAACATTCGAGCTATAGCGCGTCTCCAAATAAATCACATTTGAGCTATAGCGCGTCTTTATATACAGCAGTGTCAGATGGGGGGGGGGGGATCGTGAACGCGACTGAGAGAATGGAACTGAATTTAAAAAAAAAAGCTAACCTTTACAATTATCATGCATTTACACTGGCACTTACAGACTGACTGTAATCAAATATATGTTTTTATTCTAAAATAGTACAGTACATTCAATATTATTTGAAAACGTACAGCGTCAGATAAGGTTTGAATACACGCTGACGCTGTTACAGAAGGAGTCAGCTTATTCAGTGCAGCAGTTTCAACGCACAGTACATGCAATATTATTTGAAAACGAATAGCGTCAGATCGGGCGCATATTCAAACCCGATCTGACGCTGTTCGTTTTCAAATAATATTGCATTAGTGCAATGATGTTTTTACATATATTGTCTCTTTCATTCATCTTGCGGTTTGTAATCAGTGACCGCGTGTTTTTTCCCCCGATTTTGCCAGTTCGCACATGTTGCTGTATAGTGGTGTTTCTTTTGTACTCCAGGACATGCAGAGGTCAGAATAGTACAGAGCAGTAAGTTCAGCGCTATATGCAATCAGACAGACAGACAGGCAGAGAAGGCACTAAATATATAAATAAACAGTGAAGGCACTGTATAATAGATATATAAAAAACAGCTAAGGTGATAGATATATAGATAAGTAGGAAGGAAAGGCACTATATGATAGGCAGACTGGGAAGCTCCTATATAATAATAAAATTACTGTTATCAATACTAATAAAAGGCAAAGCCCTCACTGACTCACTCACTCACTCATTAATAAGTATCTATCTATCTATCTATCTATCTATCACTAATTCTCCAACTTCCCATGTTGGTAGAAGGCTGAAATTTGGCAGGCTCATTACTTATAGCTTACTTACAAAAGTTAGGAAGGTTTCATTTCGAAATTCTACGTGTAACGGTCATAACTGGAACCTGCTTTCGTCCATATACTGTATATGGCCATAGCCTGCAGGTCGGTCGCCTTGTGAGGCGGAGTTGCGTCCCGCGTCATCATGCCTCCCACGTAATTGAGTGCCTGCCCATATAAGGTAAATATTCATGGGTGAAGGACTGTGCTTAGCATATTCATAAGTGCAGCTACTGCAGAAACCAGCACGCCTCCCACGTAATTGGCTGTGACACACACAGTCAGCGCGAGCACACACACACAGGCAGCACCAGAGCGATAGCACGACACACACACACAGGCAGCGCCACAGAGATAGCGCGACACACACAGAGGCAGCAGAGAGAAAGCAGGCAGCGCCAGAGAGATAACGCAACACACAGACACACACAGAGGCAGCGTGAGAGATGGACGCAGACACACAGGCAGCGCGAGAGAGAGCTGGACGCAGTAACGTAGGAAGGCGGTTAAAGAATGCACTGGTCTTGATTTTGTTTTCACTTCTGTTTCCAGCGATCTGTTCGTAGCGTGCATTGTTGCAATGTTATTTTTCTTGCTGGTTTATTAAATTACGGATTTTTTCAAATGTACATTTTTTTCCCTGTGCTTAAAACTATTTAAAAAAAGTGCTTTTAGCCAGCGGTTGGTAGTGTTATAGCGCGAACTATTGCAGTGTTAGTTTTCTCTGTTGTTCAAGGTTTTCTCAGTGTTATTCAATGTTTTTACATTTAGTTTACTATTACGCTGTGCATTCTATGGTATAATTATATTTGTGCTTAAAAACTAAAAAAAAAATATATATTTACATACAGTTTGTATGGTCTGGAATGGATTAATTGTATTTACATTCAATCCTGTGGGGGAAATTGCTTTGGTTCACGACCAAATCGGTTTACGACCAGAGTTTTGGAACGAATTATGATTGTGAACTGAGGTTACACTGTACCAGGAATGCCTGTTAAACATCTTAGATTCACGAGTAGCGATTGGGGTGTTGAGATGTCTATCGAGGTGATCACTGTAATATTTATATGTCATTGAAATGTATTATTATCAGGCATGGTTTAGGCACCTATGTCATCAGGAAGGCGCCAGAAAAAGGGACCTAAAGGTTACTATTATGGAAGTTAATTTAGAGCACGGATGCCGTGAATGTCAGAGCTGTAATAGATAAAGTTCCCCTGCATACTTTAAAAGAAAGTCTCGCCATCATTTCATTTTTCACAATTTGTGAAAACAAGACATGGTGTCAGAATAGAGGACAGTCATGGATTTTGTTGGAGTTCCCTCGCCATGAATTGACTGGGATTCTCTTAACCTGCCGGGAGAATGCAAAAAATTCCGACAGCACGTGGAGCTGATGTTTTCTGGCCCTCTAAACGGCAAAGACGAGAGTGAGAAATACAGCTACCTGCTCCTGTGGACTGGGGAAAAAGGAAAACACATTTTTAACACATTGACTATCACCCAGGAGGAAGCCAAGGTACTGAAAACTTATTATGACCGCTTTGAGTCATTTGTCATGCCTAAGACGAATATGATATTCGCGAGATAAAAGTTTAATGAGAAGACGCAGGGTATAATGAGACTTTTGATCACTTTGTAACGGAGTTAAAATTGCTGGTGAAGGACTGTGCTTATGCAAACGAAGATGAGATGGTCAGGGATAGAATAGTGTTTGGCACAAACTCAGCGAAAGTGCGAGAGAAAAGTGCCGGGTCTGAGCTAACATTAAATAAAGCCGTGGACATCGCAAGATCGCACAAGATAGCACAAGCACAGCTGAGAACCTTGTACATGCATGTACTCCGAGCGGCTCACGTAAACTGACTGTGAACGCAGTACGCAGACAACAATCAAAAGCTCCAAAGAGCGCTGAACGAAAAACGCATTACACAATTGAGAAGGCAGCAAAAGAATATGAAGCGGGTAACGCATACAAGCATATTCATGAGTGCAGCTACTGAGGAAACAAAGCACACGGTGGAAAAAGTCAATGTCCAGCTAAAGGAAGACAGTGTAAAAAATGTGGTAAATTGAACCACTTCGCTAAAGTTTGCAGGACTGGGAAAGGTAAACCCGTGCATGCAGTGTGTGATGTCTCAGATAAAGAGGAAGACGAGCTGTTTATTGATGCAGTAAGAAAGGAACAACCCTCTGAAGCTGAACAAGCCTTTGTAGACATATCAATAGGAAAGCAAGGTGTAAAGCTTAAGTTTAAATTAAGTTCATAGACACGCTGTCGCTAAATGTTCGCAGGCACATCCACAACTTAATACTGGGAATGCCTGTTAAACATCTTAGAGTCACGAGTACCGTTTTGGGTAGTGAACACTTCGATGAATGAAACCTGTTATCTTTACAATGGTTGACAAACACGGAATATAACTTGAACACAACACCTCCTCCAAATATGAACCTGATTGAAAGAAATAATGATAATCAAATCCTTGATGACAGCAACACTCATAACAGTCACAAAACAATTACATTGACAATCATGTTACGTTTTTTTTTTTAAATGTTTCCTTTTCTTTTTCATAACTTCTTTAACACACTACTTCTCCGCTGCGAAGCGCGGGTATTTTGCTATTACTATATAGACAGACAGGGAGTTCAGGCAGGCAGAACGGCGAAGGTTAAAAATAAATAAACTTTCCCCCCAGCGGGGAATCGAACTCAGATCTCTTGTAGTACAACAAGTCTGCTGCGCTCCAAGTGACGAAATCTTACCAGTACACCACGGAAGCTGTTGTAGAAGTTGTGAACCTTTTATGAAAGTATTATTTGGTCTTTGGCTGTCAGGCATCACACATTTTATAGTTTATGTCTACATTTTGTAACATTTATTACTAAAATATGAAAAAGTTTATATTTTAACATTGTGTTTACACAGATTACTGTAGAAACGGAACCCACATGAAATGCGTGTGTTCAAAATAACAATCTATTATTTCCACTCTAAAACTCCATTTCACTCCCAGATAATCGAGGCATGAGCTCGGAGAAGTTCGTGCACGTTCTGAGTCGGTGGGGGGGTGGAATAGCCGGCTGCTTGCAGTTTGTTTTTATCGGCATATTTACAGGACAAAGGAGGCTGGCGGAGAGGTGAGAACGGTTTTAAGAAACGATTTAAGGTGGGACGGATCTACGATTTTTTTCGTAGGCTCTGGTAATTCTAGTGTTAATGGATTATTTATTTACTGAAGATTTTTGAAAAGCACTGCACTTTATTTAATTTGGACTGTTTCTTTTTGTTTGTTGATTTTAAATAAAAGCACTTTGCACTTTTGCACCATCCCCTCGCTCCATTGTTGTGCCTCACTACCGAGCTCATCTGTAACATTACCGACGGTGCAGGGTTCAAAGGCTCCCAGATGGACAATGGGAGCATGCAGCGAACCCGCATCATCACATGGATTGAAATCAGTACTACCAAGTGGAAAAAAATGATGTTGGCACATAATGTCGTGTGAGGGAGGCACACAGAATGCATGCAAAAATATGTAGCAAAAAACACAGTACATCCATTTATACCTGCATTAACATCCATCATCTGCAGTGGGCTGGCGCCCTGCCCGGGGTTTGTTTCCTGCCTTGCGCCCTGTGTTGGCTGGGATTGGCTCCAGCAGACCCCCATGACCCTGTAGTTAGGATATAGCGGGTTAGATAATGGATGGATGGATTAACATCCATCATGACCGCATTAGGTTGACCACATTAGGTGCACACGCCCTGTCGAGGAAGGGCATAGATCACGTTCAGTCAGGAATGGACTGGGATCACATTTAACATGAGTGGAAATGCAAATGCATTTTTTATTGCCAAAGGGCCTCTACTCCATGTCACTTTCCAGGGAGTAGATGTGGAAGTAGTTCAGTATTACAAGTACTTGGGGGTCCACAAGCTGGACTACTGGTCTTATAACATAGGGTTATTATATAAGAAAGGGCACAGCAGGCTCTTTCCATAGGTGACTGCACTCCTTTAATGTGGATAATAACATCCTGTACATATTCTATAATGCCATGAAGGCCAGTGCAATTTTTCTATGTTATGGTGTGGTGGGCCAGTAGCATCACTTCAAAAGAGGCCCACCCAATCAACAAGCTAATTTAAAGGACAGGCTGGGATGCACTCTGGACTCCCTAGAGGTAGAAGAGAAGGAGAACATGAAAAAAAATATAAATGCCATTATGGACAATGCTACACATTCTTTCTCTGAAACACTGATTACTTCAGCCAATAACTTATTCAGCAAAAGTATGTCAAGAAATGCCACTGGGGCTCCTTCATACCATCAGCAATCTTCTTTTCTTCTTCTTCTTTCAGCTGCTCCCGTTGCCGGTCACCACAGCGGATCATCTTTTTCCATATCTTTCTGTCCTCTGCATCTTGTTCTGTTACACCCATCACCTGCATGTCCTCTCTCACCACATCCATAAACCTTCTCTTAGGCCTTCTTCTTTTTCTCTTGCCTGGCAGCTCTATCCTTAGCATCCTTCTCCCAATATACACAGCATCTCTCCTCTGCACATGTCCAAACCAACGCAATCTCGCCTGTCTGACTTTGTCTCCCAGCCGTCCAACTTGAGCTGACCCTCTAATGTACTCATTTCTAATCCTATCCATCCTTGTCACACCCAATGCAAATCTTAGCATCTTTAACACTAGAATTACCAAAACTTACGAGAAAACTCGTAAATCCGGCCCACCTTAAATCCACTCACATGTCTCCATTCATTGTCTTTTGTCTTGCAAATGTGTTGATAATCCCAAGCAGCAAGCAGCCTGCTATACCATCCCCCCTATCGCCGGAGAAACTGCAAAAACCTCTCCCAACTGAAGCCTTGTTTATCAGTGAGTCAGGCACCTAGGCTAAAAAAATATATCGTTATTCAGAACACATGCATTTCACGAGTGTTCTGTGTCTACGAAGATTTATGTAAGTGTAGGATGACAGGAAATGTTGAACACATATCTAAAAGACAAACTTTTTGCATGTTTTAGTACTAACAACAAAATGTAGACATGAAGTGTATAATGTGTGAAGACTGAAGTCCAAATGTCAAATAAGCACTTTCACAAAAAATACAAGTATAACAGAACAAATGCGCTTAGCCCCCAAGATTATAACCGATGTAAAAAGAAATCAGGTTAATGTTGCTTGTTCACCTGACTTCTTCAGTAGTACAGCGGTTAGAACTTCTGACTCTTTTCAGAAGGTCCTATATTCAAGTCCTAACATGTCCCAAAATAAACATTTTGAATACTGAGCTGTGGACTAGAGAATGCTAACCCAGAAGCAGCATTTATTGTGTTGGGAGACTTTAACAGAGCAAACATGAAGAAAGTTCTCCCTAAATACTGTCAGCACATCTCTCTCCCCACAAGAGGTGATCAGACATTGGATCATTGCTACACCTCATTCAAGGACTCCTACAAACCCCTTCCCCAACCAGCTTTTGGAAAAGCAGACCATTGCTTTATAATGCTGCTGCCCACATACAAACAAAGACTTAAACAGGAAAAAACAGTTTACAGGGACATCTACAAATGGGACAGTGAGGCTGAGGGGGTCTTACAGGACTGCTTTGAAACAACTCAATGTTTGAAGATGCAGCTGATGGCAACATCAATGAATTCACAGACTCTGTCACAGGATATATCAGCAAGTGCATTGACGATGTTGGCACTAAAACTACTGTTTGAATATATCCTAACCGGAAACCCTGGGTAAATGGGGAGATTCGGGCTAAGCTCAAGGTGCGGACCTGTGCCTTTGGCTCAGGGGACTCTGATGCATACAAAGCAGCCAGATACAACCTCCAGAAGTCCATCAAGAAGGCCAAACGGGACTACAGGGACAAAGTTGAGTCAAGCTACGACAGCTCTGACACTAAGCGCCTGTGGAATGGACTGCGCTGCATCACTGACTATAAAAAGAAAAACACAGTCAGTGTTCAGTCCACTGCATCTCTTGTAGATGAGCTCAACACCTTCTATGCTCATTTTGATGCAGCCAACAAAGAACAGGTGCTATATCCTCAGGGGGGCAGTGAGTCTGTCACTCTGATCCTTGAAATGTCTGACGTGAGAAGGTCCTTCAAAATAATCAACCCTAGAAAAGCTTCGGGACCAGATGGCACCCCTGGCCGTGCCCTCAGGGTGTGTGCTGACCAGCTAGCAGGTGTGTTCACCAACATCTCCAATCTCTCCCTGAGGCAGTTGGTGGTCCCCAAATCCTTCAAGGCATCCACCATCATTCCTGTCCCAAAGAAACCAGTGGTCTCCTGTCTGAATGACTATCGCCCGGGTGCACTGACATCAGTCATTATGAAGTGCTTTGAGCGACTGGTCAAAGGTCACATCTGCTCCTCCCTCCCGACACGCTGAATCATCTCCACTTTACTTACAAAGCAAACAGATCTACAGAAGATGCCATTGCGCTAACAATAAACACTGCCCTCACTCACTTGGAAAGAAGAAATACGTATGTAAGAATGCTGTTCATAGATTACAGCTCGGCATTCAACACCATCATACCCTCAAAACTCGTCTTGAAGCTTGACAACCTTGGGTTGGGGATGACCATCTGCAGATGGATTTTCTCTTTCCTCACAAATAGGCATCAGGTGGTGAGAGTCGGTAAATACACGTCCTCATCACTCATTTTAAACACAGGAGCACGCAGGGCTGTGTGTTTAGCCCCCTCTTGTATTCCTTGTTCACCCACGACTGTGTTGCAAAACACAGCACAAACACCATCATCAAGTTTGTGGATGACACAACCATCATAGGCCTTATCACTGACAACGATGAGATGGCTTACAGACAGGAGGTGCTGGCACTGACTAACTGGTGCCTGGATAACAACTTGTCTCTTAAGTTCAGCAAAACCAAGTAGATGATCGTGGAATATCGGAAACAGCAATGCGTAGAACGTCAGGCCATCTACATCAGTGGCGTAGAAGTTGAAAGGGTTAACAGTTTCAAGTTCTTCGGAGTAAACATCACCGTGGACCTCTCGTGGACCCTTCACATAGACACTATGGTCAGGAAAGCTCGCCAGCGGCTCTACTTCCTGAGGAGGCTGAGGAAGTTTGGCACCTCAAACTTTTACAGGAGTGTGGTCAAGAGTTTGCTGACGGCCTGCATTACCGTCTGGTATGGGAGTTGCCGTGCCAGCAGCCAGAAATCACTACAGAGAGTGGTGAAGGCAGCAGAGCACATCACAGGCAAGAGTCTCCCTGCCATTGAAGACATTTACCTCCATCGGTGCTTACGTAAGAAAAGCAGCATCATAACCACAGTAATCCAGCATGCCAGCTGTTCTCCTTGTTACAGTCTGGCAGATGATACAGGAGTCTGGCTGCTCGGACCTCAAGGCTTAAGAACAGTTTTTACCACCAGGGGCCTCATGCATAGCGCTGTGCGTAGAATTCGCACTATAACATGATGTAAGCACAAAACCCGAAATGTGCTTACGCACAGAAAAATCTAGATGCAGGAATCTGTGCGTACTCCAACTTCCACATTCTTCCGCTACATAAATCCCAGTCAGCGTGAAAAGTAACGCTCGTGCACACGCCTTCTGTCCCGCCCCAACTCCTCCCAGAATTATGCCTCTTTGAATATGCAAATCAATATAAATAGCCCTTAAGCTCAGCCTTCTGTGAAAAGACAATGGGAAAAGCATGGGGGAAAATAGAAGAACTTCAGCGAATACCCAGTGGAGGCAAGGAAAAACTTACTATTTGTTGGTTTAAACATTGGTATAGGAACAAAAAGGAACAAAAGGAAGTTGATCGAGTGACAGAGTGTCAGAGAAATTCGAACGCTCAGGTCCACCAAGTCGCACAGTACCCGAAATAAAAAAGAAGTTGTCACATATCCAAGTCGCCGTGAAAAGGCGAGTCGTAGCCCAACGTCTGAGTGACGTATGAAAGCTTATTAGGGTACAGAGAAAAAAAAATAGGCACACAGTGGGGAAAAAGCAGGAAATGTCAACTTTAATCTTGAAATTTCCACTTTAATCACATAGTTTATTTTGTCATTAAAGCAGAACATCATAAACTTCATCTTAAAATCGATTAATTTACTAGTTTCTCAAATCCCATCGTAACTAAAGTAACACGTTAAATGCTTTGTTTTGTATTTGATCTTCTTTGTGCTCTGTGTGTGAATCACTACGTGGTTCTTAAACCCGCTTCCTCTCCCTCCGATAGGACACAGAATCCATTACATTCGTGATATTACAGCTGTCTGAATAATTAAAATACTGAGATGTATACGTGATATCTTTTTCATGATGACAGAAGTGAAAGCATGTTATTAAACATGGGAACACAGTGGTGGTACTGTCTCTTTCAAACGTACTAACACCCAATTCCTGTCCTTACTTTTCTTTCTCCAAATACCCAATCGCCACACAATCAGCTCTGTAATAGACGTTAAGCCATCTGTAAGCTTACAACAACGATTCTTCAAAACTTTTAAGGAACATCTTCGTAGTACGTGTTTAATTATTCTATCCATCTATCCTTACAGCATACAGCAATCAATCAGGATCAATCTGTGAACTAGCTAAAGCTGCGGCACCGTGTCCTCACATGTTTAATTATTAACAATACAGATTATTTAAATGAAGTTAGTTTTATCTGTATAATATAATCAACTTATTTTGCTGCATTTCATCTTAAAAATGATATCGTCATCATATGTAAATACGCGCTTCATAAAGTGGCACAAGTTGTGCAATATTATAACTGAAGTGCAAGTTTACAGTGAGGTAATTGTACTTATAAGTACAAACAGTTCTACAAGGAACTTGATGTCCACTTGATGGACTGATTGACTGTGTTTAAAATTCTTGGGATGAAACTGTTTCTGAACCGCAAGGTCCGTACAGAAAAGACTCTGAAGCGTTTTGTCATGGCGGAGGCAGCGTGTGCTTGATGCTGTATCCCGGTAATTCTCTTTCCGATCAGCTGCTGCTGTGATTCACCACTCAGATACAGTGATATAATTACTCCGAGTGGTGACATGAGAGTAATATGGAAAAAGATGATCCGCTGTGGTAACCCTGAACAGGAGCAGCTGAAAGCAGAAAAAGAAGGTGCAGTGAGAGTAACAACGCTAAAGCAGTTATGGTATTTGGAATACTACGGCTATTTCCTGGACAATTATATTGTTACAGGTTAATTACAATCAGATGCATTACACTAATAAACAATATGCAGTTAGTTTCAGTGTATTTTTAAAGCCGCGTCAGGAATGTGCATCTAAGAAAGAAAGGATAACCACATAGGATCAGTACCACTGCTTTGACACTGGGTGCCGCCAGTCAGTAAAAACCGAGCGGATAACTTGCGTGGCTTTAAGCCAAGTTTACGTTTTATACATCGTGATTTAAACGTGGAAATGTTCTTACACAACATTTCTGTGCATACGCACCTTTTATTACAAGAGGCCCCAGGCCATTCGACTCCTTAACAGCAACACCTGAACACCCACATACACTTACATCACACCTACATTGCACTACATCTACATTGCACTACTCACACACAAACTGTACCTGCACACACTCTGAATACTGATTGGAACATGCATCTGCACTTTATGGAATATGCATTTGTACTCTATAGAACATTTGTACTTGCTGCTTATTCAACACATATTGCTCTATAACTTTTTTTAAATTAGGCTGAATGACTTGTTTTTCTCGTCATACACATTTTATTGTAATGTTGACCCTGTGTTAACTTATATATGACAAATAAAACTGAAACTGAACTACAACCTTACCCAGAATTGTTTTCAGACTGAGATTTGAGAACACAAGAACTACTTCCGGGGATAACACAAAAGAAGCCCGCTGCCTTCATTCCAGGAGCCAGAGTTGGGAGAGGGAAAACAAAGCTTGCTGGAGGAGGAGTGGAGATGGAAGTAGAAAGAAGAAAAAGAAAGTGCTGTGTACTGTATTATTGTGCTTGGAGCTTACTGTGACTGTGCTATGCAGGTGGGAAACATTTCCCACATCAAAATAAAGCTGGTGTTGTGCTTGAGAACTTGCGTCTGCATCTGTCTGTGTCAGTTTTGAGGAGCCAGTGCGCCCCCTGCAGGCCACACAAGACTCAAGCCCATATAGGTGCAGTACATCCCAGGGTAAAATCATGAACATACCAGTACTCATTCATATCTAGTTAGTTTAAAGTTGGTAATTTACTGGTTTTGCATATATTTAAGATGTGGAAGAGACTAAGACACCTGATAAAAAGGCACACAGACATAAGGAGAATATGAAAACAGGAGGAGCAGTAAATTAGACCAATTTTTGAAATTTTCATTATGTAATCCATTTTGCAAAGCTGATATCTGCAACTGATTAAATGTAAAAGGTTACATCTTTCATTATCACATGAATGTTATGCCGGTAACAATTTCTAAATAAGCAGATCTGAATATTTTATTACTTTTAACATTATTTTGTAGTTTTTACATATAACATGTACTGAAGTCTATGCATCGTCTTATTTTCCATTTTGTTTTAGAATAAAAGCACCTGAACTTAAAGACACCCCTGACCATCCACTATCTTTCACTTCTAAATTTAGTCACAAGTTGTGTAATTTTCTCAAATGAACTTGGTTCAGATGTGTCTGATAATTTTTGAAATACAACTCTCCAACTTTTAAAAATACTTATCCAGACCGGGGCTATGGGAGCCCATCCCGGAATGCACTGAGCACAAGGCAGTAACAACACAAGGACGGGGTGATAATCCATCACAAGATTAGTGCTGAAATATTCTTGCATGCAAGTTTATTATTTTTTGGGGTTAAATTTTTATTGCCTTATATGGACTTTGTGACTCCTTGGTAATACACATATGAAGAAATCCTGATTAATTATTTAACATTTTTTATGAAGAATAAAACAAAGGTGTTCAAGAAATGATGAAACCTTTTATATTATTTATTACTTCAATGTGTTGTGTTGATCTGAATGTTGTTGACGTATTTCAAATTTACTTAAAAACAAATTGTAAAAAAAGTAAAAATTTCCAAATAAACTTAAAAGAAGTGGTGAGGCAGCCTTCTGCTATTACGCCCCAAAAATCTAGAATAGCTTACCGATAGAAATTCGCCAGACTACTATGGTGGAGCACTTTAAAAAAACTGCCAAAAACTCATCATTTTAACATGGTTTTCTTATAGCTTAATTTTAGTGCAACCCTGATATTTGTATATGCATTTAGTTATCATTTTTATCATGGCTTCGGAATCCGTACTAACCCCTATTTTCTCTGCTGCCACCACCACCTGATCAAGGCACCATGCAGTCCCTACATTGATGAACTGAAGGCCAGAGGTCCACATGACTATCATCATCTAATTCTTCTACATGAAGCCTGAATAGCATGAGAACTGATGGAGGTCATTTATGTTAACTAGAATGCCCAGTGGGGGCTGGGCGGTCTCATGGCGTCTGAACCCCTGCTGATTTTGGTTTTTTTTTTCTCCAGCGCTCTGGAGTTTTTTTGTTTTTGTTTTTTCTGTCCTCCTGGCCATCTGACCTTACTTTATTCTTTGTTACTTAGTATTGCCTAATCTTATTTTTATATTTCTCTTTCTTCATCTTGTAAAGCACTTTTGAGCTACATCATTTGTATGAAAATGTGCTATATAAATAAATGTTGTTGTTGTATTTGAGCACACCTTCTTTTTAAAGAATGCATACCTTTTCATTTTCTAATGAGACCATGAGGAGACACAGCATTTTTTTTTTCTGGGAAACAATAACCATTTACCATTTACTATCATGTGGCCACCACTTACTATAACCTGAGCACACATTCAGATGAGCACCAAATACCATCACATACATCATTTTCTGTGAACAGGACATATTGCTTAACAGTTTGATCTTATGCACACAGTTACACTCCACAGAATTATGTGACTGGTAAGCTGATAAATGTGGGCTATGCATTCATTTGTTGCGCATGAGAGTAATTGGTGCACATAAGATTGTTTCCCAAAAATGAAATTATACCATGGTCCCTCATGGGCTCCATAATTTAGACATACGCCATTTTTTAATACATTTTCTTTTATATGCCGTTTTGGTCTTTAGAAACATAGTACTGTTGTGATCCTATCTGATTAAATCACCTTGTATTAGCACCAGTATACTAAGAAACACCTCTGATACAAATGAACCATACAGTATGTTAAAAAGTACAAGCTGGTAATCAGCTGGTGGTTGACAGTTTGCAAGAGGTAAAATCACCAAAAGAGGGGAGAATCCTAACAGAGATTTCCATATGGTACAGTAGGCAGTTTTTGTCACAGTGGTCAGAATGAGGCCACTAGGTTACAGTATGTCCTGCCTACTACACTGTATGGTCAAAATAACAGTTTTAAAAAACTCAAAAAGATTTGCTTTGTGTTTTATATTTTTCCTAAGTTCTTAATTTTCTTCTTATGATTATCCCCACCTTGAATAAGATTTTAAAGATAACTTCTTTGGCATATTTGTGTTAACAAATACACACTAGAGGGTGCTCTCCCATTTTAGTGATCATATGATTAATCTGTGTATCCTTAGGCAATGCACATCAGTACAAAAAAAATCAGTTCTCTTGACACAAGTGTGAAAGATGCAGTAAGGAAAGAAAAGCATAAATGTGTCCACAGAAAGTGAGCAGATATCTGCTCCTAAAGGAAACAAATTCCAAAAAAACTAATTCTCTATATCTTTTGTGTTTTTTCCCACAACAGCTGAGAGTACACCTGTAGTTGTGCTTTCTAAATGCAGTAGAAAATAACATTATAATGTTACAGTGACTCTAACTGCAGAGCTATTTCTTGGAGAATCAGGAGATTATTGAAGTAAACATTGTATATCAGAAATCATACTTATTTGAGTCATATAAACATGTAACTGATATCTAGATAAATTATACATGGTTTGCCAACTATTTTTCCTTCCCTTAGAAGCCATTATAGTTCTGTGAATAGTAAATGGGTCATGGTAGTGAGACACTGAAGTTCCATCGTGTAATTTTTTCAGTTCTGTTTATCCTTACCATTGTAATAATCTTTATGCAGTTTATTGTGGTGTTAAATAGGAGTTTGTAACTTTAAATGATTAATGTTATTTCAGGACAGGGCAGTACTTTTTTATGTCATGAATAATTATCTTTTTTTTTTAACTCTGTATGTAAAGCGACTTTGGGTTTGTGAAAGGCACTCTTTAAATGAAACGTATTATTTATTATTATTATTATTTACATTTCATATTTAAACAGAAGAGGAATCCTTAGTAAGAATCTGCTGTTGTCACTTGCTGCTGTAGCCGATTAATTGGATGAATGAGGAGAGCTGCTCCTTACAAAGAGGTTAAACATCAGCCATCTGACTTCTACTGCAGTATTACATGACCAGATGTCCAGCATTTATCATCATAACAAAGGGTATTGCCCCGATCTACAGTATGATATCTCTCCATAACCTACTGTTAGGTCTGAACTGTTTATTTATGTTGGAAAACCCCTTCATTTGCCTTATCCTGCAATCTGTTTTGGACATATAACCTTCCATCCCTTCCATTCGACTTACAATAGTTTATTCTGGACATTTGTTACATATATTAATTTGTATTACATGTTGAGAGAACCTGTGAGAATTGTTTGCTATTTGCATACATTTTTTTGTAAATAGTTACTGATTTTGCTTTATAGTATATTTCAATTAATTATTTAACTGTACTAGATGGATTGTATGTTAACTGTGCAGAATTTAGTTACAGTGGTAGTTAATCTTTCACTTTCTAACAATCAAACAAAAATGTGAGCCATTTAATCATTGCAGTTACTAAAATTCTGTTCTGTAAAGTAATCTGTTCTATATTTCTGAGTCACATTATCAACATCATAACTGATTAAGTTTTAATTTCAGTCAATTTTAAGAGTAATTTTCTATCTTTTTTAAATTTTTGTAACATGTAACTGCAACACAAGACTGTAAACAGGACTTGATGGGAGTAGTCTAGCTGAATTATTAAAAATCTTGCAATTTAAAGAACAAATTCATAGAAACTGTGCATATCCACCCCACAATAACAAGCATGGTTTGAATTAATGAATCAATACTTTGTTATTTTAAGTGATGATTGTTGGTTGTTTCATCTTGAGTCTCCAGGGGCCTCATGTATAAATGGTATGTATGCACAAAAATGTTTCATACTCCCGTTTCCAAGCTCAATTCGCAATGTATAAAACCTAAACTTGGCATAAAGCCACGCACATTTTCACACCAGCTAAATGTTTGGCGTATGCAAGTTCTCCGCTCGGTTTTGCAAACTGGCACCACCCTGCGTCAAAACAGTGCTTTTGTTCCAGTGTGGTTTCCATTTCTTTTTTAGATCCACATCCCTGACGCGGCTTTATCAAATACACTGAAATTAACCGCATATTGTTTATTAGTTTAAGGCATCTGATTGTAATTAACCTGTAACAATATAATGGTCCACGGAATGGCAAAACTATTCCAAATACTATAGCTACTTTAGTGTTGTTCCTCTTAGAGTATTTATCCCACTGTATCTGAGTGTGGAATCACAGCTCTACAGCAGCTGATCAGAAAGAGAATTATCAGTATACAGCATCAAGCTCACGCTGCCTCAGCCATGCTGCCTATTTGAACTGCTCTCATACGACAAATGCTTCAGAGCTTTTCCTGTACTGTCCTCGCGGTTCAGAAACAGTTTCATCCCAAGAACTATAAACACACTCAATCAGTCCATCAAGTGCTCCTTGTAGAACTGTTTATACTTATTAGGACAATTACCTCACAGTAAACTTGTGATACAGTTATAATATTGCACAACCTGAGCCACTTTATAAAGCGCCTATTTACATATGATGACAATATCATTTTTAAGATGCAGCAAAATATTTTATTAAATTATGCAGATCTAATTAAATATGTGAGGACACGGTGTCGCAGCGCTAGCTAGTTCAGGGATTGTTCCTGCCTCACACTGTATTCTTGCTGGGGCTGGCACTACAATGGATGGATAGATGGACAGAATAATTAAACATGTACATGTTCCTTAAAAGTTTTGAAGAATCAGCATTCTAAGCTTACAGATGGCTTAACATCTATTACAGAGCTGATTGTGTGGCGATTGGTTACTTGGAGAAAGAAAAGGAAGGACTGGAATTGGAGGTTAGTATGTTTGAAAGAGATAGTACTGCTGCAATAAATTATTTCATTGAAGATCGAGCATAGCGCAGCAAGCATCTTGTGGGAGGCAGAAACAATCTCTGGACAGGGCACCACCTCATCACTATCACTGCGCCACCGTGTTCCCATGTGTAATACATGCTTTAACTCCTATCATCATGAAAATATCAAGTATACATCTCAGTATTTTAATTATTCAGAAAGCTGTAATATCACAAATGTAATGGATTCTGTGTACAGTCGGAGGAATAGAAAGCCAGTTTAAGAAGCATGTTGTGATTCACACACACAGAGCACATAGAAGAACACATACAAAACAAAGCATTTAACGTGCTACTTTAGTTACGATGGTATTTGAGAAACTAGTAAATTAAACAATTTAAAGATGAACTTTATGATGTTCTACTTTAATGGCAAAATAAACTACATGATTAAAATGGGAATTTCGAGATTAAAGTTGACATTTCAAGCTTTTTTCTCACTGTGCCCCTATTTTTTTTCTTTTCTCTGTACCCTAATAAGCTTTCAAATGATACTCAGACTGTGGCTACAACTTGCCTTTTCACGGCGACTTTGATATCTGACAACTTCTTTTTTATTTTGGGCACTGTGTGACTTTGTGAACTTGAGCTTTCAGGTTTCTCCAACAATCTATGTCACTCGATCAACTTCCTTTTGTTGTTTATACCACTTTTTAAACCAACAAATAGTACGTTTTTCCTTGACTCCATTTGGTATTCGCTGAATTTCTTCTATTTTCTCCCGTGCTTTTGCCATTGCCTTTTCACAGAACTCTGAGCTTAAGGGCTTTTTATATTGATTTGCATATTCAAAGAGGCGTAATTCTGGGAGGAGTTGGGGTGGGGCCACAGGCGCATGCACGTCCATTACTTTTCACGCTGACTGGGATTTATGGAGCGGAAGAACGTGGAAGTTGGCGTTCACACAGATTTATGCATCTGGATTTTTTAGTGTGTATGAACATTTCCGCTTTTGTCCGTACACCATGTTTTGGTATGAATTCTATGCACGGCGTTATGCATGAGGCCCCTGGTATGTTTATTTAATAGACTGCCCCATCTCAACTGGGAAGCAAATTAATAAAATAATAACATAAGAAACCCAAAATACTTGTCATTAAAGTATAAAAACTGGATATTTTTCGAGTCAAAGTGGCAGCTGAAAATCCAGTTGTCGTGTTAATTTCTGGCTGGCCATCTAGCTGCCACTCAGAAAGAGATGATAAATGAGATAGCCTATATCACTTCCTTGGCACTCCTACTGAATACAGATCCCTAATACTAACACTAATAAACAAAGGAATGTTTTAAAACAATGATAAAAATATTGGATTTTCTCCATAATAAAAACAGGCTTTCTTTTAAACCTTGGAATAGACTAGCATCCTCTCTAGAAAAAAATTCCAGCTTTGCACCCAATGCTGCCAGGATTCTGCCTATAATCCTACTTTTCATCCGCACTTCTGGTTCTTCAGCAGTTTTGTTCTGCCATTAGAGTAACAGAGAGATAATGCACTCATTTCATACGATTTTTTTTTACTTAAACGACACCAACTTGTTGCCCATTACATTCTATGCTATTTTACATAGCCTACAGAGTGAGATTCACATCAGGTGGAAGCCAAGGTTATTATAGTTAACAAAAACTAAAATCAAAACTGAAAATATTATTTAAAAAGCATTTTCATAAACTGAAATAAAATAATTAACAAGGCTGAAATGAAAAATTAAAACTAAACTATTAAAGTACCTGGAAAGACTAACTGAAATAAAATTATAATTTACTAAAAATATTTTAGTTTTAATTTTTGAATGAATATTCTTGCCATTAGTCTTTAACATGTGTAACGTTTAACTCTAAAACAGAAAGAAATCCACCATGAGCTGCCTGAATATTTTCATCCAGTGAACAGCAGCTGGTAACAGAGGGTGGCTGTTCACAAACAGCGAGCTGACTACAGGCACGTAAAGCGTGTGAAATAAAAAAGTGATTTACTGTGCTGCCTTCCTTTGCGTTCGTTGTATATGAAGATGTAATTTAAACGCCTGAAATTGGACATATGGACATAAAAATCACAAGTGAGTAACGTTTCAGTTTATTTCTCAGGTGCCTGCATTTTGTTGAGAATAATTCTCCTGCCATTTCACACAGGAGAAATCCTTTCTGAAAATAAAGCAAGATTGATTAGGTCATCATACAAGAGCAGCATATTGTTGCTGACCAATTACTTTTGCTTTAAAAAAGTAATGTGCCTGAGATGGAATCAGAGATCAATATGGCTGGTAGAAAATAAAAAGACCAGTATCAGAGATTTCTGAATACAATATTGAGGGCATTCATTATAAGTACATTGTCTTGGAGCAGGATATGTTGTATGAGTAAAAAAAATCCATCAAATCTTAAAATTCACCTAAATTTCATTACAAATTGGCGCATTATGGGCAATAATAGAAAAAAAAGGATAAAAAGTGCCAACAATCAGTGCACATTTGATAAGCACAAATAACATAGAAAATATTTTTTTAAATTATAAAATTGTTCATATTCAGCATCTGGTTTTGATTATGCTTGTTTTTACCAGACAAAAACAAAACCAGATAGCAAACGATGTAGTGTAGTAAGCTTTTAAACTTATATCCTAACCCATTAAGTGTACAGTTCTGTCTGATTTGTGACACAATACTAAACTCCATAGTAGCTCTTTAACCATACCATAATTAGTAAAACTGAAACTGAAACAAATAGATATAAAAAATAAAACAGAAATAGGCTTTGTGAAATAAAAACTAAATTAAAACTAAAAATACGATGAAGGAAAGCTAAAACTAAGCTGAATTTCCAGGTAAGGTCAGAAAAAAAAACATAATAAAAACTAATATAAAAAGGCAAAACTATAATAACCTTGGTGGAAGTGTAATGAAAAGATCATATAAGAGGCTCATTGTAGTTTGAACAAACAATAAATCTGAAGTGAACTGATTACACTGCATCGTATTTATAATAAAATCCTTAGAATTTTGAAAGAGCCAAGCACCCTGTATGTTGCATGCATGCACAGTAAAAAAATACTCAGAAAATGAAAATGGTTGTATGTGTAATACAACTGACTAAAGCGCCACAACCAATATAGACTTTTTTTTAATACATGAAGATTTACTCTTGCAGAGGATGTGGTAATAGAAGAACTTGGAAAATGTGTTTGAATAAGTTAACTCGCAGATACTCATTCCATTCAATCCATAATTACACAGGAAGACCATGTAAAACTCATGCAAACCCTGGTGCTGTGAGTCAGGAATGATAGCTCTGCACAACCTCTCTGCCTATGCTAAAACATCTGATTAAACTTAGATGATTTGGCATTGTTAAACTGGACCTAGCCTTTGTGTGTGTGTGTTTACCCTGTGATGGACTGGGGCCCTGTCCAAGTGGAGTTCCTGTCTTGCGTCCGATGCTTGCTGGAATAGGTTCCAGCTGCCCCAAGACCCAGTCTTGGATAAGTATGTTAGATGGATGAATGGGTGCCTATAACATTTGTGTAGTTCATATTACTTGAGTGCATGCTATGTGCATGCACGGTCTCACTGAATCACACGGATTCATAATCATTCCATTAACAGCAGAAGGAAATAAACGTCTGTATATTGAAAGAACATACGGAATCGTAAGTAATCCTTTTTCAGTTATTATTCTCTAGTAGTCTATAGAACAAAAATAGCAACAGCAATTCACAACTGGGCATCAACATTCAATAATGCCAATACAGTCAATTGGCAGTGACTTTTTGTGGTGAATCCATGGTCCTGGTGAAGAGCACCTTCTCCTTGTTCCACAGGCTGCAAGGAGGAGAGATGCCCTGTGGTAAAACAGTGCAGCAGAGTATGACAAATGGTATACTTGGCAGTGAAGAGTGCAGAGCCAGTTTTTTTAAGTTGGCTGAATATGTTTGTAATATCAAGGTGTGCATCAATATTCAATAACATTTTTGGATTGAAAAGTGAATGTATTTGGTAAATTTTAAGGCTTTTCTTTATAATGGGATTGTGGTATCCATATGGTCTTTTATAAAATGCCAAGAGCATAAAATATGCTTTTACAATTTCATGTGGCAAACTAATATATACCATGATTAACTTATATTGTTGTCTTTCCCTTCTAAATTATTATAGTGCAGAGTTGAATCATTTACCCTCACTTGTTAAAGCAGCAGCAGCAATATCACATTGGCTACATTAATTCATTGTAATGGCATCCATGACACAAACAAAATAAAGAAATTAAACAAATCACCAAAAAAAAGATCATATCAGGCACAAATTTACAAAAAACTGAACATAAATACCAACTGCATCATTTTAGTGTTGTTGTCTAACATGTTCAAATTTCTGGGTTCAGATTCCAACTCGGGCATTATCTATGCCTGTATTGTGCACCTGCTCATGTTTGGATTTTCTCATCTTTTCCCACTTGTCCAACATGTTAAATTAATTGGCATTTCTAAACTGGACATGTGTAAGTGAGTGAGAATATGGGAATAAGTACTTATGGAAAAAGTGAGGTGGCCAAAACTACTTAATATTTGAGTAACTTATGAATACAGCAAATGAAAAGGTCACTTCCAATTAATTTGAAGTCAAGAAAAAGCCTCAAGAATTAATGAATAATTAATACATAATTGAAAATGGGGTAGGAGACCATCATATGTATTGACTGATTAGATAAAGTGGTTTAGATTTACATGACAAAACAATGATAGTCATCTCTTTGGTGGGAAGTTAAAAACTATAATCCAATACTTCAAGTGAACAGCTGAAGTGGAGGATTCAAATAAGAAAAACTGAATAGTGGTCAGTGAGAGAATCAATTACACGTTCTAAAAATTAAAACATTGAAACAAACGTGGAGATAGTGGGACTGACTTTTGAAGCAGAAAGTCAATAAAGAAAAATCTGGTGGGTGAATGATGACTGTAACAACCATCCTGATCAGTCACTAATCTGTGCAGTGTATTATATAGCCAGGTAGACCAGCACTATATAAATAAATGTATTAGTGTTATTACTCACAAACCATTTTGTAAATCAGGCTGTACTTTTAGCAAAGAAAGCTGTTGCAACATTTGTTTGTGCTGCAACACACACTATCTCCAAAGGTAGTTGTAAGTGTATAGAAGGAAGAAAATAATACAAATTGAATAAAGAAAGCTGCAGTAAAAATAATGAAAGCTTCAGTATGTTAATAAAAATAAAATCCTAAATTTGATATGAAATAATGAAACTTCCAGATATGAGACAGAAAATAGTTTTGACTGAGTCTATTTAATGCCTCAATATTATGATCCTATCTGAGGATCATTAAGTGCAAAAGACACCAGGGTGAACTTTCTTTACCTTTTTTAAAAACACTTAACACTATTTATACTGATCTCTGAGGCCAGCACACTGTTTAGAAATATTTTTTCTTCGTGCATTGTAAAAAAAAAATTGAAATTGTAGATATCAGATAGCTACTTGTTGCCCCTAGACAATTCCACAAGGGTGCCAGGGAATTGTTTGAATGCTCATGTGTTTATGAGCTATGTATGTATGAATGAGTTGTCGAGTCTACAAAAAATACTGTGTTCAGTAAAAAAGGTTACAATTTGTGCAGCAGAGCTTAAGATCTTATGAACAAGGCTAAAGAGTTGTAGTGAATGAGGCCAAATTATGAAAGCAAGGAAAGTCTGCATAGGTTAGAACAAATGAATGTGGCAGTAAGCCTAACACTAGTCAGCCTTGGGTAATGGAGCAAGTTAGAAGGCTTTGGTTGTGAGCATGGCTGGTACAAGTTAGGCCTTAGAAGCTAGAGTGCAGGATGATACAAGTCCTAGTCAGTTGAAATGTAGGACAAGCCTGAAGGGCAGAGACAGAACTACAATTTTCAATACTCTGAAAGACTGAAAAAAAAATTAGATGAAATAAGTTGTAAACTTCATAAATGTATGGTTTGGCTAGTGTTCTTTTCCCTTATCTTTGTGTATTTATTTTGTTGTTTCTGGCAACTTATTTTGGAGTATTAGTTAATACAGTTGTTTTGTTAATTTCTCTTGTTTTATATTTAATTGTTTGAGTGTTTTGTGGTTTTCATTCTTCTTGCACTTTACGTGGTTCTCTAATGCGCTGTCTCAGAAGGTGAGGCAGTATTTTAATGAAAAGAAACCAGAAAACAAGGTGTGTGAATGTAAATTCATAACTGAGAAGTCAGTCTTAACTAATACCCAACCCAAAACACAACCCTCAAATCTTAGTGTTTATTCAAAGGAAAAAAATTCTGTATCACACAAACAATAAACAGAGCCACTATCTGTCAATCTATGGTTAGGGAATGCCCAGTACAGACCCATAATATTGTTGCAGCAATGATCTCACAGGTTGCCCTCTTCTGGATCATTTCTGTACCGACCTCATGGCATCTGTAAGCAAAATGGTGGCAAAATAAAAAGATGCAAAATATTTTGAGTAATTTGAACACATTTTAAATTAAACATCATTCATCACATTTGTTTTCGGGGTGCTGCGACACCCTTAAAAAAAAATGGAAAAAAACAAAAATCCGATGCTAATGTAGCAAAAAAGGGTTACAATGAACTCTTTTATAACCATCGTATTTTGCCAATGTTAATTGTTGTTTTACTTGATCTTAGTATGTGAAATCTGTGGTGGACAGAGTTAGCTAACACTGTAGTTCTGGGGACCACACTAAGCCTGTTTATTTCTGTCACTGAGACATTAGTGTTTCTTTGCTATTCTATGGCTCTCAGTTTTGGATTGTGATTTTTGAACTATGCAAATTCTCTTTTCAGATTCTGAGGTATTCAGATTTCTAATCATTTTCTGAATTTTGATTATTGACTTGTAGATTTAGCTTTGCTGGCTTGCCTCATGTAGAGAAATCTTTTTGACTTATTACTTTGTCAATAAACTCTAAATATATTATTCTATTAAGGGACCTTGGTTTGTTATTTGGGGCTAGAGATTTTTTATAGTTCCCTTCTCCTTTTAGAGTTGGTAAGGTTGGCTGTCCTTAAGGTTGCAGGCCATGGCTTGATTAGGAGCCTTATAGGCCTTTTTTTTTAATTGATGCCCTTTTTGAGTTTCTGATAGCCCTAGTGTTATAACAACGTCAGTAATAGAAAGGTAGCAGAATAAAGAGTAAGATTCAGTGTGTAAGGTATTCACAAACAGGCAGACGAAGCTTAAAGCTAAATGAGTTAAACTCTTACGACAAACCAAGCAATGAATGGCCAAGTTATGGGAGTGCATAAAAAAGCTGAGGATTTAAGGTTGTGTGCTTGGATGTAAGGTAGTGATTCCAGCTTGTAGGAAATGAATTGTCAAGGCAGCAAAATTGAAGCTGCAGTGGTTAGAATACATGATTAAAAGAGAGCAGTAGACTGTGAAGGGTAGCCTGCATGAGAAGATGGGCTGAGAAATCATGGCTAAATGCAAACTGCATAAGTCAATGAGATGAGGTGTCAAGGATGAGATGGTAGATGAATGCATACCTGAATGAGTATAGAGATGCTTTGTTTTATGGACAGTGACAAACTCTGATAAGCTACCCAAGACATGCAGTAGAGTCCTAACAACATAGCCCTAGCATCTGGGTTGTTTGAGGCTTGCCAAGACAACAATGATATCTTTGCAGCAGAGTACAGAGCTGCAAGCGGTGGCAAAAGAACCAATAAGGCTAATAATGTATCTGCTTAGCTAGAAGCTTAGCTAATATTGTTCCAGTGATATTCATGCTAGTAAAATCATGTATTGTGTTTAAAGGATTTTAATCTGGGACCATATTTCGTCCTCCATAACATCTTTCTCACTTTAGATTGAGGGTCAGGTCTCTGTAGGATCTACCTGGCTTCCTCTTTTCTAGAATACTGTGGAACATAATCTGTTTTCTCCTTCTAAATTGGTGCTCCTGTTTCTGGTCCTTCTTTGGCTACCACTACATCTATAGGGCATACTGGCCCCTGAACGTATTGGTGGTGTGCATTTTTCTCAATCTGTGCCCTGATGGGCTCAGCCCATGTCCTGCAACTCCTTTGTCTTCTTGGGAGCACCTGCCTCTAGGGCAATCTATACATGAAAATGTTTATGTCATGTTGTTTATTCAAAGAGTCAATAATAACATTTTTGAAGTGTAATGCTGCATTCTAAAGTTTTAAAGAAAACAGATTATTAGGAAACATAATGTTGATTTTCATTCGTATGCAGATGACACTCAGTTATACGTTTCTTTTAGATCAAATGAAGTTTCTCCAGTATTGTCTTTAATTAGTTGTGTTAGTGAATTAAAGGAGTGGATGGAAGAGAGCTACCTATCTTTAAACACTGATAAAACAGAGATGTTGATTATTGGAGGAAATGACGCTGATCACAACAATATTTTGTCATCATTTAACTCAGTTGGAATCACCAGTAATTTTACTGAATCAGCCCGCAATCTAGGAGTTATCTTTGACTCTAGCATGTCATTTAAAGCACATATTACAAAGTTGTCCAAATTATGTTTCTTCCATCTTAAAAATGTTGGGAAATTAAGGCGCTTTGTAAATAAATAGGATTCTGAGAAATTAATTCATGCATTTATTTCTAGTAGGATTGACTACTGCAATGCGGTGTTCACTGGATGTTCAAATTGTTCTTCATGCAGCCTCCAGTTAATCCAAAATGCTACTGCAAGAATTATTACAAGAACAAGAAAATACGAACACATAACTCCAGTTCTTAAATCCTTACACTGGCTCCCAGTTAAGTTTAGGGCAGATTTCGAAATCCTTCTTTTAACATATAAAGCCGTAAATGGTCAAGGTCCGGCTTATTTGTCTGAACTTATCATGACTTACAAACCAGAGCGCACATTAAGATTTCAAGTTGCTGGTCTGCTTATGATTCCAAGAATTAATAAAATAAGAGTGGGAGGTCGAGCTTTTAGTTACAAGGCCATTAAAATGTGGAATGGTCTGCCTGCTACTATAAGAGATGACCCTTCTGTCTCAGCTTACAAATCCCATCTGAAGACTCGCTACTTAAGTTTAGCATATCCTGACTAGAGCTGCTGATTAACTGTACAGACTGCATCTCTGTTGTTAGTCATTAGCACTAAAACATGAGCAATATGATAGTTATAATTTTTTACTAACCCTCACCTATTCTGTTTCTCTTCTCGGTACTCAAATGTGCCACTACCCAACTACCAAGTTGTTTTGCATGCCCAAGATAAAGTTTCTGATGGAGAATTACAGGAATCATCGGGTATAGGGGTCCTTTCATCCCATTGACTGGCCCAGCAGTGACTCAGCTGTGGAATGGCAAATTGGGGGAGGCAGCTTGATGGCTGAGGTCTCCAGGACCCTAACCAAATCCAAATCATAATCATATTATGTGATATCATCTACTGTTAAATTCTGCTCTGTACTTGTAATATTTATATTTCACAATTATATTGTATTGAGGATTACTTGTGTTCTGTTATGTATATTGTATTGTATTGACCCACTTCTTTTTGACACCCACTGCACGCCCAAACCTACCTGGAAAGGGGCCTTTCTCAAGGTTTCTTCCATTTTTATCCCTACAAGGGTTTTTTTGGGAATTTTTCCTTGTCTTTTTAGAGAGTCAAGGCTCGGGGGCTGTCAAGTGGCAGGGCCTGTTAAAGCCCATTGCGGCACTTCTTGTGTGATTTTGGGCTATATAAAAATAAATTGTATTGTATTGTATCGCTTAAATATTACTCAGTTTACAAAATAATTGAAAGCATTAGGTGATCAAGTTGGCTAGTTTTTAAAATGTATTTCTATATTTATTTTAAATATCTAAGCATATTATGCAACTGCCAGTGAATTACATTTCAATTACCTTTTTATTTTTGTATGTAAACTTAAAGAAAATACTGATTTATTTTTGCATGTATTTTCTAAACATAATCTACACTGAAAGCAAAAAATGAAATCTACATTTGTTGAATGTTTTAAAGACCCACAGGTTTCATTAAGCATTAGTTAACTTCTGATAGTTCTTCTTATATTGCAATTTTAATAATATTACATGTTCAGTAGAAGAGATAATTAACACTGCCCAGAAAAATTACAGAGATATCCACTCTGTGACAAGTCTTATTTCTTAATCAGGAAAGCATGATATGTAGTTATAGCAGTGGCTGCAACATAATCTTCCTTTCTCCACAAAGGTGTTACTTTCTAATAAGTTTGGATTAACATGTAGGTTAGCCAGTGTTTAATTTTCATATATCTTTTTAAGGTTAAGACTGAACAATGCATCACATTTAATTAGATGAGTTGTAATACCTTGGATATGGTTATATTATCCACATCACATTTAGTAACAGACATTACAGTAATTCAGTTACAACTTACAAAAATAAAATGCCACACAGTCACCTTAGTATTCTGGATAAAAGTTTGCTAAATGATACAGCTATCTAAATGCACCATTTCTTTAAAAATGACAGACAGAATATCACATCTAGGAAAAGAAGCCACTGAGCTGTTGAAATTCAGCCAAGCCACAATTTATTGGACAGTTTTCAAGATGAAGACTTTGGTGATGGTGAGACAGAATTAATTAAGAAGGAATAACATTCTCAACAAGCCCTACATTTCCACAGGGAAGTGGCAAATGACAAGAATAGCTGTACCCTATGATGAAGTGTAATTTAGAGGAAGGCATAAGAGTGTACCTTGCTAAAGATACTGTAAATTATGTTGGTTATAAAGCTTCAAAGATCACTATGTTTTTTGGGGCAATGTAACTAATTTTAGTATTCCTTTCCACACATGTTAAATTCCCAGGTCATGGACATTTGTGGAGAAAAGAATGTCAAGACTTAACCAGGCAACTCAACATGGCAATTTCAGGACAGCATATGCGTGCCAAAATAAAATTGACCAGTTAAGCATAAAAGTCGTGACAATCAATCCTAAGACATCCTCTCATTGCTATGGAAAATCCAAGATGTCATCATTGGCTAGGATGCATTTCATAAATGTTGATTATGCTACTGGTCTATTTTTATATTATCTTTTGTTAATTGAGTGGTACAGTGAAAACACTGCTGCCTTGCAGTAAGGAGACCAGAGTTCATCTCCAGGGTTCTCCCTGTGTAAAGTTTGTATATCCGCTCCACATCTGTGTGGGTATCCTCTGTGTGCTTCGGTTTTCTCCCTCATTTCAAAGACCTGCAGGTCATGTGAAGTGGTGAAACTACATTTCCTTTAGTATGTGATATGCTTGCACCCTGTCCAGTGATTGTTCATGCTGTGCACCCTGTGGTTCCTGGGATAAGCTACAGCCCAACATGATTTCACCATACAACAAAGATGGCATATGAAAGTATGATTAATTTGGTTATTCCACAGAATTTAAGAGAGCTATCTTCCATCAAAGCCATGAAGGCAAGACCTGTTGTCACCATATGTGGCCTTTAAGTACTGTAACTAATCTTGCAATGTTCACTTTATAGAACCCGTTTTCCATTAGTAAAGGGAGTGGTGTCATTTGTTTGACAGTAAACAAGAAAAGGAACAAGAATGTGCTGCACTGATCTGGTAGAATCAGCTTCATGCTACAAACAGAAAAACTTCATTACCATAAGTAATTGTATATTGAGTTGATATTTATGAGATCAGTTTCTCACCTGAATCTTTTCTTGGAAATTTCTTTTCTGAGGCTAGTTATCTTCTCCTTTTGTAAAGGAGGCATTTTTAATTTTTTCACTATTCTCCCATTTGTTTCACTAGTCTGATGTGGTGACTTCATGAGTCTAACATACATTTTCTAATAAGTGGATTTCCTCCTGTAGTTTTGATTTATTATATTTTTTATTAATGTTCTTATATATTTGGCACTTATTGTAGGTAAACAACAACATTGTTACCTCATGTATGCAAGTGTATGTATCTCAAAACCAGTATTGTCTGCCTATGAGTTTTAAGACACACAGTTTTAAGACTAACATGGTAGAATGAGGAATTATATACACAGACTGATACCTGTAGAGATAAAAGAGCCCCAGAAGAGCATTTTTAGCATGCCATCAGGAAGTGAACTACTGGCTAATGATGTTCCAGGGCAATGTTGAAACTTTTTACTTTTGTCCTAATGCTATTGTTTGCTACATTTGTCACAGAGTCCAAGGCCGGACCAATAAACTTTAAACAAATTAAGATTCTGGCAGCAGTATTCTGAATATGTTGCATCTTGCAGACATTTTTTTTTCCAGCAAAACACTGAAGAGTACTACAGTAATCCATCCATTAACCAAGAATAGCATGGCAAAGTAGATTGGCATCTTGTAAGTTGGACTCTTGGGATGCTTCACAAATGACAAAGTAAAATTTTCAGTATAGCAGAGATGTGGGGATTCAGTAAAACATCAACAGTTACTACTGTGTATATATGCACAACTACTACTGACAAACATTTTCATAAACATACCATGAGTATCATTTTTTAATGGGTTGAAAATTTTATAGTTATGGTCAATCTTGTATTAAAGGCACACAATTTTGCTTCCATCTTAAGCCACATTATGGCATCAAACAATGGGGTACACCTTTACCCTTAATGATTTACCAATGGAGCCTCTAGAATGAAAAATAAATGCTGCAGATATCAAAAATTTTAAAAAAAGTTGTTATATGTTCATTACGTACTATTTGTATAAAAAGTATTTAGTACTAGGATGTTGTACCGTGTCAGCCATTATGAATGGAGTGAGAAGTCAAGCATAATGACACCTTTTTTTGGCTAACTAAAAAGATTACAATATGCATGCTTTCAAGGCAACTTACAAACTGACAGACAGACGGACCTACCTGAGAAGTGGTAGCTTCCACTCCAAGCATCCTTTATTTTCAGCCAAGCAATACGTTACAACCATATTTGCTCAGACCTGACAGACCGGGATAAACAACTGCAGAAGCTTAGACAAGATTTCATCAGACAAGGCTATACCCCCAAAACAACAGACACTCAAATAAGAAGAGCTACTGCCATACCCAGAGACAACCTTCTGGAATTTAAAAACAAAGACAACAAGAACCGCATTCCCCTTGTTGTCACCTATAACCCACATCTTGAAGCACTTCGAAAAATTATAAAAGAACTATTTCCAGAACCTCCCCTCCTGGCATACAGACAACCACGAAACCTGCAGCAACTAATTGTCCGACGCTCCATAAGTGAACCGATAGAAAACGGCACATCTCCCTGCCTACAGAAAAGATGTAAAACGTGCCCACATTTATAACCGTGTAATCATACCATACTGCCTACTAGAACATCGCATAAAGGGATAATTTTCCTGCCGATCATCTAATGTAGTCTACCTCATTCTCTGTTTGAAATATTCTGACACTGTACTCTGTGTGGGAGAAAGTGGACAAACACTCTGCCAAAGAATGGGCGTACACAAGTCCTACATTAAGCATGGCAACAGAGATGTTCCTGTAGCTGCCCACTTCAACAGCCATGGACACTGTGAGTGGGACTTTAAAGTCACAGTGCTTATGGGCAACTTCAGAACCCAGCTCATGCTAAAATTTAACATATTACAACGTGGTTTGAATAGAGACAAGAGTTGTATGGCCAGATATGAGTATTGTTTGCATCTCTCAGACTGAATCAGACAACCTGTCTACAGATCCACATTGTATTGAAAAACTCATCAGAAACTTCAAAAGATTATGCTGGACTGTTAACTTATCCAAAGATCTTGATTATACATTGATTCTCCTCTCTTGCTAAATGAATCTTAGGCTGAACAGGTGTATTAATTTTCTACATTTAAGATGTCTCACTTAAAGGTTTTCCAATGTTGTTATGTGTCCTAGTGTGTATATAAACATAGGGAACTCCAGTTTCTGTATTACATTTTGCCTTTTTAAAAAGTATTTAAATCCTTCTCTTTGGTAATTTTACTAATCATTTTGGAAAATCAGTTACAGGGCAAAGTGCAGCAGGCATGCATTCCTATTTTGTACCAATAAACTTTTAGCTCAGTAGAGCCAAATATTGTCAGACAATATCTGGTTCAATAGCCACTAAGCAAATCATAAGGCGGCATTAGGCCTAATCTATGCAAATATATTTTGAGACACTTTTCCTGTTTCTTTGTCAGAACAAATTACAAAGTAATGTATACATTATATGTGCAAAATAATGACTGTGAGATGAATAAGAAATGGTGTCTGAGAGTGCATAAAATAACTACAGCCTTTTTTAGGAGGGACAAAAAAAAAGTTAAGATTGAGCACTTTTTAAAATTAGTGCTTAAAATATGTCTTGGCTCAATTCAGAAGCTTTAAAAGATTTGTGAAAACTGAATTTGATACTGTGTGTATATTGTTTCATCAGTTGGAGTATTTAGCTTTTGTAATAAACCTTTGTCATTTAATGTTTCATTGTATTTATATTAACTCCTATTTTGATAACAAAAAATAATTTTACAATCAAAACCACTTAACTGCCTAAGGTGGTTTCATGTAAGTTGAATCACATCAGGTGGGTGATAAAGCTACTAAATCGATGTAGGTATGGGTCAGAATAATATAATAATGATATTTTTTTATCCAGAGCTGTCACAATTACTCCATAAAAAGACTTCAATTACTATAAGCTTTAAAGCTCACCATGTAAAAAATGTTATACTAGTGATCTCAATCATGGAATGTATTAAATTGATAAAATAACACAGTTTATTATCCTAAATATCCAAAACCAGGCACATTATTTGGCAGCTGTACTTCAATTCATCTTTGGAGTAAGTAGGGATACACTTTGATACAGTACACTACTTAAGTACATGATTTTAAATAGACTTTAGTACCTTTTTGAAAAAGTGGAAAAGATAAAATGGCATGGCATTGCAGTGTAATATATTTAAGGGATAATTAATGCAAAGTGGCAGAGGATGTACAAACAATTTACTTAAGTACAAAAAACAAACAAAATTGTGCTCTAATAAATGTTGAAGTGCCGCATTGACTTTTCCACTTAAGTAAACGAAAGAAAGTACTTATTTGAAAATATGCTTAAAAAATAAAAGTAAAAGTACCTGTGAAGCGTTTTCCCTGATGCAACAGTATAATATGACTTTAGGTGTGCCTGCTAAATGTCTATTGTGTTGATACAAAAATAGATTACCATTGTGCCATTTTAATGAAGAATGATGCACATTATGATACTAACAAAGCTGGATTACAACCTTTATGGGCCCCAGGGTGTCCAAATTTAAAAGGTCCCTACTCCAACCACCACCCCACCATTACCCCCATTATGAATACCACATATGTCAATAATAAGTCAGGTACAGGCATTAAAGTAGAAAAGAAATCTAAAACATAATGAGGTCAATTTGATCTTGTTTTTTTTTGTTTATTACATGGTTGGCTCCCAAATAAATTTAGCAGGTGGAGCACTGGATTGTCATGGAATCCAATGTGCAATTACATTACAAATAAAGGCCAAAGTATTTTCGATTCACACTAAAAATTGCTGTGAGTGCATAGGCAGCAAAGACGAGTGCAAACAGTCCCTTGTCATACAGAATACCACAGTGCAGGTACACAAGATAATCAGTCAAAGACAGGTTGTGTTGATCAAACATGTGGCTCCAGCACACATACGAAAAAACCAACACACAGCACTCAACATAATAGCATAGTGCAACAATAGATCATAAAGTAAAATAAAAAAAATTGAAAAAAAAATCTACCACTGCATGCCAATATGACAAGTTGTTAATACTTAGCCATCCAAAGTAAAACCAGTCTGATATGTTATATCACTTAGCAAAAAAAGCAGTTGTTAAAGTTCTGAATTTACCTTTTGGAGAGATGAACTTGAAGAATCCAGAAATTGAATTTCAGCTGAAGTCATATCCTTAAAACCTCTCTTTAATTTTTCCTTTTGTTACATCACTAAGCTCTCATTTTGAGTGACCACCCATTTTCTCTTTTGTACCACGATAACCTATCAAATGTCCAATCTCATAAAAGTGACTTATTACACACCTAGTCTGATTGTACTCTACCCACTCGTATTTGTTTTAAAATGATTTCTTTTTTTAACTTAAGTTTAATTGGACAGGTTTATAATCATGAGGATTGAATTGTGGCAGGGGTGGGTTCCGACCGGGGTATTGCTCTAAATGTCTGTACTGTCGGTAAAAACTTGTGCATTTACTGTTATTTGCCATTTTTTCTGGAGTATGCAAAGGCTTCTGTGCAAGCAGAGCCCCAGAGTGAGCAACCAAGTAACCCTGGTGATAGATGCATAAATGCATTACTTTAATATGTTTATGTATTCTGCTTAAAACAGTTCTATTAAGAAATTGTACAAAACAATTAACACGTTCAAAAATAAATTATCACTGTATTGTTTTTGCATGGTTTACTAAAGCAATTCATTTGTGCTTGTCAATCAATTCCCATGATCTACTGAAAAGATTAATTCAAAAAAACAAACTGTTCACATTGTGGACACTCAAATGTTTAAATATTGCAGTTCATTAACTCATATAACCTTAATTCTTAATATTTGTCAAAGATTAAAACACCCAGTGAGTTTAGAAGTATATTGTTGAAGTTTTTTACCATCATAGCTGAAATAAATTTTATGAAAATGTCAGAAAAAGATAGCATAAACAGGACTAAAAGAAGTTTTACAGAATGCATATGTAAAGGAAATATGTAGCATAAATAAATTATTTAAGCATGGATGAGCATACTTAAAATCTTGAATGACAACAAAGACACAAAATATTGTATGAAACAGAAACTGATGCAATTAAAAAAGTATAACTAGCAATATATCAAAAAACTAACAAAATTGTCCTTGAAATATAGGGAAATGAGACAGATAGAAAAAAAGAGAGTCTTTCAATAGCATGACCTGGAATTTTGTCTTTCACTATCTTTTCTTGAAAGACAATACACAGGAGTTGTCTGTCCATACATTTACAGAATTGCAATAGCCAAAACCTGTCCAAACAGTAGTAGTCACAAAACAGAAACTAATCTTGGATGAGACAACAATCCTAAACCTATCCACACTCACTTATACTGGACAAATGTAGGAATGTAGGATAGGCGATTATTCATGCGGCTTTCACTTGAGCAGACAAAGACCGTCAGAATTCTCAAAGGCTTTGACAGCATTGATCCAGCTGTTCTGTTTAATAGTGAATCATGTACTTAAGCACACCAGTGGAAATTAAAAGAAGTGCATTTTACACTGAAGCCAGCAGACATGGGAATCTGGAACAAAACCCTAAGTCATTCAGTTGAAGCCATAACCTTAGTAACTTTATAAAAAGGATCTGGATGAAAGACTAGCATAATTTCTTAGCAAACCAAAACACTTTGATGTACTAAATGATCTCTGCTCAATTTTCATTATTATTTTCTAAAATCTATGTTTTTCCAGACAGGCAAAGAAACGTGAACACACAAGGTAAATTTCTACGTGAAGGTGGAGAATCCATTAACAGGTAGTGACCAGAAAAGATAATTAATCCAAGTTACTGATCTATAAACCACATGGCAGTAAAGAATTTTCTACAATGCCATACAACACAGATGTTGTTGAATTTAAATAAATTTATACTAGAGGTGCCAACTACATGATTTTGAAAAAAAAAAAATACAAAAGAAAATAAAAGCCAAAATAGTCTAACTAGCTGAAGCTTTGAGGTCAAGACGTATGTTGTACTGTGTGCCTTCACTCTGTAAGCTCAATTTTCTACTAGTAACTCGCCAATCCTTCATGTGAGGGAAAAAATGAATAAGTTGTAATAATCAAGGCATGAATTAATTATGGACAGACAATTTACACTTGATTTTGTAATGAAGAGATAAGAATATGAAAATTAGCAGCACAGGGTTGGACCTAAGATTAGATTTATCTGTTGGTAAGCAATAGACCAGTAGTTACCTAGTGAGTCTACTACATGGTTTACTAAGTGATTATGAGCAATCATATGAATAAGCTCTAGTGAAGTGAATTAAGAGGTTTGATTAATGTGATTTGTGCATATTCTTATGCTATTCATTCCAAGGCAGAAGTATGAATGAAAGTAAATGACAGTAATTTGTGTTAATTCATGTTAATTCAAGTCCTGTATTGCTGTTTATGCTAATGTAACACTAGAAGTTAATGTGGTTTTTAAAGTTCAGTTATAAAATCATTAACCTTTATTCTGAATGGAATAAAAATGCAAAGCTGTCATATATATATATAGTGTGCTATGCAAAATTATTTGTCCCTGTCCTGATTAGCTTTATTATTGCACATTTTTCACTGAATGTTTTCAGGTCGTCATCCAAAACCTAATATTAGATTATGGGCACATATGCACCGTGTGAAAATGTATTTGTCCCCTTACACTTAATTATTAACTGATTGCACCTCCTTTATCTGGAATGACTACAAACAAATGCATTCTATAATTTAATATCTGTCTTTCATACTGTTGTGCAGTAAGTTCTGCCTTCATTTCCTTACAGAACTGCACTAATTGAAAAACATTGGTTGGTTTTTGAGCATGGACTGATTATTCCAGGAGACACTGCAGAATCTCTGTGGGACCTAGAATTTGATTAGGCCAATGCAAAATTTTAATTGTGCTTCTTTTCAGCTGTTCTGATGTGATCTTGCCTTTTTCTTTAGAATCATCGTTGTCATTGCTGCATGACCCAAGTATGCTTTACCTCTTGGACGGACGATTAGACATTCTCATTAAGAGTTTTCTTATATAGAACAATATTAATAAAGGTTCATGTTTCTTTCAGATATAGCAAGTCAATTCATCAGACACCAAACATTTCCACATCATCACTCTGCCACTGCCATGTTTGACTGTTCTTACTGTAAAATGGTGCATTTGCTTTACACAAGATAAAATGGGACCAATATCATCTAAAAAGTTCAAATTGTTTTCTCATCTGCTCATAAAGGAATCCCCTAAAAGGCTTCAGGATTTTCTATGCACTTTCTGGTAAATGAGAGCCAAATATTTACATTCTTCATACTTAGCTGGTTTCTGCCTTGCTATTCTCCTTTGAATACCTGTGTATTTCTGACTGTGTAGCTATGAACAATTAACCTTTAATAATAATAATAATGTTTTACATATTTTATTCATATAGCGCATACTCATTGTTGAAGAATGTTTCATAGATTGACATGAACTTTCAAGAAAATGTATTCAAACATGTAAACGTACCTCAATAAAAGTATTTTATACCTTCCTCATGTGAACTTAGTTGTGTGATGAAAATAACTTCCACACAAGATAATAAAGAGTTGGGGAATTGCCCCATATATTGCTTTTTAGCAAAAGTGGTCAAAAGATGCATAAAATTGCAAAACATTGGCTGCAGCAATTGTAAGGTGTTGAGCTCCACAGTAAGTGGAAACACGTGACCGCCACAGTAGACGAAAAAACACCCCTCCTCTACTATCTTAAGCTTAGGCGTGCTATTTCCCTGTTGCTGCCTTCCCCAGTGTTTTTTAATGTTAGGCTTGTTGATTGGGTAGGTCCTATATTAGTTAGTCCCATTTAGTCTTTTTAATTTTATCCTGCCTTGTACGTCCGGTTGTTCAGGTTGGCTTCATTTAGTTAAAAGAAACCGTTTTCATCGTACTCTTTTCTGGAAAGGTGTTCATCCATGTGTGTTTTTAGAAGGATTTTTTAGTTTGCGGAAGAAATAGCTTTTTAAGTTGGATCCTGTCCAGCCTCGTGTTACTTGTTGTCCGGGATGGACATTTCCGTGAACGGTTATTTTATATGCTAAAGAAGGAATATGCCCCTCCCCCACTATCTTAAGCTTAGGCATGCTATTTCACTGTTGCTGCCTTCCCCAGTGTTTTTAAGGTTAGGGCTGGTGATTGGGTAGGTCCTATATTCATTCGCCTACTGTGGAGGTCACATGTTTCCGCTTGCTGTGGAGCTCAAGACATTACAGTGGCTGCAGCCAGACCATTCTCAAACTTTCGACAACATGATGATGGTACTGGGGCTTTTTATACAAGAAAATGGCTGCCGGGTATGATTAAAGCGGAAGTGACATCATCATCAGAGGCCAGAAGTGACATCATCATGCGTGGACCAGAAGTGATGTCATCATATGGAGCTGGAAGTGATGTCTTGGATGAGGAAGTGGTTGATATGCCATTATCATGGTTATGGATTATTTGTCTTCTTTGTTTCTATAAAGTCAGAGAGAGAGGCATCAGTACCACAATACAAACCCCCATCTGATAATAAATCACTCACCTCTGGGTTTGTTGACTGCCTCCTAAGCGCATGTGTGTGGCAGTTGTTACTGAAGGTGATCAATACTACCGAACAAGGTGATAATGACTTATTAGTCCACTTTCCAAACAAGCTATTTCTACAGCATGACATGTCCTACCTGGGAAACAGTGGATGCGAGGCAGGAATAACCACAGAGGGAGAAACAATTCATCATAATGTACATTCACACTTTTACGTGTACAAACAATAGGTCATAGAAACTAGCAGAGAAAATGGTGACTAGTGTAGAAAAGGACTGACACTGCTAAGTACTCCAATCCTGATATAATATGAAACCAGCATTTATGCCAAATATGAACAGTAATAATAATGTTTTGAGCTTGAAACTAAATGGCATATTGTACAGTGCTGATTTTGGCATTGCATCATTCCTATAGTAAATATAGTGCTTATAAAAAGTATTATTTTGTAGAATTATTTTGCTTTTTGGAACTTTTTGTGTATTTTGTGTATATGTATTTAAGGTAGACTTCAGAGATTCTAGTATTAAAAGAACGCTTTAAGATTGATACAAAATGATAACAGCATTGTTACTACATCAACCGGCAAAGAAGGTGCAACATTTGTATTAGACAAAGAACAATATATCACAGCAACAGAAGAGATGCTGTAAAACTCCACCACTTACAAACAACTTACCAGTCACCCAACTAAAACCACCTTTAATTTAGATCTCTTTGCAGAGATATGTTTTCACTTTGACTTTAAAAAGAGTCTTTCTAATGATCAATGTCAAAAAAGTCAAATTAAGTCCGCTGTGATTTCTAGACTAATAAAACGTGAAAACTTCTAAAGGGGGTGAATACTTTTTATAGACACGATACATTCATTTGATACTTTCTTAGGCATACCTGCTGGTTAACACAAATTGCCAGTTGCTACAAAACAGCTTTGTGAGTGCAACAGTCTATATGGCATAAAGATATGTTCTACAGGCTTAGTTGATTACCTTAACTGGAATGAGCAAGACATGTAATAGAAATTACACCAGTAATGGCGCACTGCACAATAACGTGCAGTGAATACACTTGACTTGAACATTCATAGTTTTCCTACTCTTTCTCTGTACGTTTAGCATCCGTTTGCTCAGAGGTTGATGCGCTTGCTGCTTCCTGAGCAGCTCTTCTTTTCTCCACCCTAGTGGCCCGCATCTTCTCTTCTTTCGTCTGCATCTTTTCACATTAAAACTAATTAAGTCATTGTTTGTGTTGCAGTTACTTAGTACGCTTTCCTTAATTTTTCACTTAAGCTGGCACTTAAGTCTTCAATCTGCCTCAAGAATGATTTAAGATATGAAGAGATAGGGGAAGTGACAGCGAAGGTGGTAGTGAATGAGAAAGGCGCCCTTACACATGTGTCGTACGGCCGCCCTGCTGGCTGCTGCCAAGAGCTGATTCTACAATAAAATAAAATAAAAATAAAAAGAGGAATAACCTTGGATGTCAATCATCACTCTGAAAGCGGATAGTAGATGTGTACCAAATTTTAGGTCAATAGGTCAAACGGTTTGCAAGCTACAGGTGATTTAAAATCCTGGACAGACAGACGAACAGCCACAGTAGCGTATTATATATAAAGATTGACTGTGGTATGGTTGTTGCTACCAGATGTGTTGCTTTCTTCATCTCAGGATCAAGAGTTTACAGGTATCTAATGAGCATAACTGCCAAAAATACTTTACTAATGAAGGAGGTTAAAGAAGAATGGCCAGACTTGTTGATTCTAACACAAAGGACACAAATATCCAAATAACTCTATTTTACAACATGGATGGGCAGAAGTACTTTTGCATCGGATCCTAAAATGGATAACCCAGGGGGACAAGCAACTATGCGATATTCCACTTCTGTCAGCAAAGAACAGGAAAATGAGACTACAGTGGACACAATCATCAAAAAATGAACAACCGAATACTGGCAAAATGTCAACTGGTCTGTTAATCCCAGTTACTGCTGCAAAATTGCAAATGGTGTGGTCAGACTTTTGACCAGTATAGGATGGTCAGTACAGTGTACTGGTGCAATGATTATTTTCTTTGCATACAATATATCTAATACCACCTGATCATTACTGGAATGCCTCGCTGCACCATAGCAGTGTTGTTAATTGCACGTATCCTTTTTGGACATAGTCAATTATTTTCAGTTTCATATATACAGCACCATGTCTCAAGGCACACACCATTTCAGGCCTTTTTTATAAACAAAGTAACTGTATTTAACTCCAATGCAATGAAATGTGCACAAATCTCAGTTCAGGCAAGCACCTATTCGGCCTCCAGCAGACCCTGAATTCTTCAAGACATAGATTGAAGGAGGTGGTGAATTTTGGCCCTCACTATCTTTACATTATCATTCTGTTCATGCAGATTTTTTGACCACTCATTCATGCTAAAAATCTGTTCCACCTCATGAAAGTTGGTTCTGATTCAGGATAATTATCAATTTGAATTAACTACACTGTCTGTTCTTTAATGATAGTACTTTTGTAGTGAATGTTTTTTCTTATGAAATTAGTAAAGATTTCCTTAGTTTTTATTTCAGTTGATAAAATCAACTACTTATTTGTCTATTTTTTAATAGTAAGGCTTCCATCACCACATAAAAAAAAACTGAAAGAAGTGAAAGTTTACAACCTTATGGAAACGCATAATCAGATATGCAGCCATTCTACTCATTTCTTAAATGTGGATGTTAAACAGAACCTTCCCGATTTTCCTCATCTTGCACCCTCATCCATGCTGGAAAAAATATTGCTCAATCTCAAGGACTCAGACACCATCTCTGCAATATATAAAATCATTTTACAGTCCCTTTCAAGGATCCAAGAGGACACTGGGAAAAAGATCTCTCAATTAATGTATCAGAAAAGGAGTGGAAAGTAGCAATTCAGAGAATTCACTCGAGCTCCATATGCGCAAAGCATACAATTATACAACTCAAAATTATATATCGAGCACATCTGTCTTGTCTAAAACTCTCCAAAATGTTTCCAGGGCATGATCCAACCTGCGAACACTGCAACCAAGTCCCAGCCTCACTGGGTCACATGTTCTGGGCCTGCACCAAATTAACATTATTCTGGACCAAAGTTTTTAATTACCTTTCAGACAGCCTTGGTCTCACAATCCCTCGTAACCCATTAACAACTGTGTTTGGGGTTCTTCCTGATGGGTTTAAAGTGGAGAAAGACAAACAAATTGTGATTGCATTCACTACACTTTTGGCACGCAGACTTATTCTGCTAAACTGGAAGAACCCAAACTCTCCTCTTTTAAGTCAGTGGGAAACCGATGTGTTATACTATTTGAAACTGGAAAAAATCAAATACTCAGTTAGAGGATCCGTACAGACTTTTTTCAAACCATGGCAGGAGCTAATCAGTAATATTTTAAAATAAGCTCTTAAAGCACAGAGGAAGCAATTATTTCTGTATTTCTTTGTCTTCTGCATTCTTCTCTATTGACTTATCAAATTTATTAATTTAGGTATGTTTACAAGCCTTAAATTTTACGCCGTTTGCCTTGCTCTCTCTCTCAGGGGTGGGGATCGATTTGTTCTTAACTCAATTTTACTTTTTGTAAAAATTGATTGATTTGTATGGATTGCAATAAAATTAATAAAACTTCAAAAAAAAAAAAAAAGATATGCAGCCATTCACTTTCATGCATTTTAATTTAAGCATCCATCCATCCATTATCCAACCCGCTATATCCCAACTACAGGGTCATGGGGGTCTGCTGGAGCCAATCCCAGCCAACACAGGGCACAAGGCAGGAAGCAAACCCTGCACCAGCCCACCGCAGTTGATTTAAACATTAAAAACTCAAACATTTCACTCTACTAAATTAAAAATCTGGACAGAAATCTTTAATAAGCTGAGAGAAAGTATCCATTGTACAAATATATTTACCATGGTGATTATTTTTAATTTTACATATTATCTTTTATGTGAAGTATTATCACATAGCCCTTTTAAAGATTTAATGTTAAATAATGCTTTGCAGGCACAACAGTCTAGGAATGAAGGATAATAAGCATATACAAAATGGACATTGGTGAAGTAAAAATAATACAATATGCAGTCACTTAATAAATGTCTATAAATACAAAAGCAAATAGTTAACAGGATCATTACTCTCTAACATGAGTAACACAAACTGTTGGCTTCACTCCTGGAAACTGCACATGACAGAAGCTGTAAAAATGCGAACTGTTAATAGGAACACTTGGGTATTTTTGCAACAGATGTATTAAAACTTGCATGGAATCCTTGAATAAGGTTCTTTTCTACATTTTCTGTTGAGAAATAATAGATTGTTTTCTAGTTCCGCAACAGCTTTACAAAAGTCAACAAAACTGCAAGATTACTGGAGGTAAAAGCTTTGAATATGAAAGAAACTTGCCTTTCAGACAAGCTGAATGCACATTGTGTTGGCAAAATGTCCCTGAGCAGCAGATACGCATCCTGTGGATTTTTCCCCGCTGAACTGAAAATAATCATTAGCACAAGTAAAGCTGTCACTTGGCACAATATGTGTCAATTGAAGTACTGACAGGGAATCTATTGAAAGTAAAAGAACTTGCAGGGAAACTACCTTTATATGTGATAATAGTTTGACTCTTTCGATGCAGAGTTTTCTACTGGCCATGACAGTAATTTCAAAAACCCAAAAGAGTATCTATGACAGTTACTTAGCTCCATTTTAAGATTATTCAAATTACAAATAAAGTAAGCTAAATGGAGGTCAACACAGTATGAAAAATTTACTAAATTGGTTTTTACTCCTGCGGTAGGCTGGCGCCCTGCCCGGGGTTTGTTTCCAGCCTTGCTCCCTGTGTTGGCTGGAATTGGCTCCAGCAGACCCCCCGTCACCCTGTAGTTAGGATAAAGTGGGTTGGATAATGGATGGATGGATGGTTATTACTCTGAAATTCATTAGTTGCCTTGCAGCCTATGGAGACCTTTCTTTACCATAACAGCATTGTTGACCTCCCAGGTTGGAATGCTATAAATTCCTCACTGTGTCCACAAACTAATAACATTGAAACATAAGAGTTAATAAATAAATAAAATTTAGATTTGGTGTTTTTGGTAGGACTTATTTTTTAGTAGCAAATTTTCCAAGTGATTCAACTTTTACCAGAAGAATAATGATAGTACTCTTATTTACTTACGTGTTTAATGGTATATTAATTTATTTGCATATTATATGTTAATATATTCACAAAAAATATTTAATTAGGTAAAATTACAGTTTGCGGCTACATAAAAATTTTGCCTAAGCCAACTCGACACTATACTCCACTTACAACACGTTTCCCAATCTAATTCCCCAAATTTTCGGTTCAAAGACAGTAAACCACAAAATATAAATATGGAAGGTAAAAATATTGTAAAGAAAGGTTAACCTAAGCATAATAGAAGGTGCCCCAAAATATACGTGAATAATAAAAATAAAAATATTGACCAATAGTTAGATACACTTGAGAATAACCACCCCCTGCTTCCTCTCCAAATAAACATAACACACAACACAGGTAAATACATAGGTATACCTTTATATAGGTAAAGAATAACTTCCCCACCAACTAAACACAGTAGAAAGAAAAAATATTTAAAACCAAATGCATACAAAGCCTAGGTTAGAACAAGAATTGCAAAGTATGCTGTTAAATGGTGCAACTGGCCTAAATCCTCAAATTAAAGTGAAAAAAAAATCTGAAATTATGACACTTTCTTTAGTAAATAAACCAGAAAAAAAAAACAAAATAGTCTCACCAATCTGAGTTCCAGCCAATATAAAGTAATTTCCAGATCAAAACCTTTCTGTAGAAATAAACACCGCTAGAAGTCATCAAAAAAACTGCTTGCAATTAAACTCAAGTTAGTATGAAGAAGAACAACAAAATTGTTAGGGAGAACTGAGCTCTAAAGTCCTCTATATATAGAAATGATCTGAAAACAGGACGTCCCGCCTGCAAGGATCAGCAGCTGTTAATCATTTTTACTTCAATGGCTGGATACATTTACACAAGGAACAGTTCACAAATATGTAAAATGATAGCAACTAACAGAAACAATGGGCCAAACAAATGGTAAAACTCATGTAGCACTGCTACAAAGTGAACAGGAATTTTTATGGTTATTTACAATTCTATATACACTGTACAACAGTAAAGAGGGAGCACACCACAATAGGAGACAGAAGACACAGTTGGGATCTCAAACATTAATCTCTGTGGGGAGAAATATAACATCCAAACAGTTTCTGTGTGTCTTGTCCTGTGTGCCATTGTTTTAAAGATGTCCTGGAGAAAGTGTTTGTTGTTCAATAAAATAAGAAAGACTGGTGAATAAATTTAGACTTTTCCTTGTTTTGGGTATTTGTAGGTACAATATATCAACCATGTGAAATATCAATGTATTTTACACTGAACCTTAAATTATTTCACAGAAAAAAAAAATTAGATTGTAAAAAAAAAAAATCCCTTTATTTTTGGAAATCAAAACTGCCCATCAGGTACTGAAAGTATTCTTGTCTGTTTTGTAGTGAAGAAGACTGGGTATTTCACTTCTAAGCAACAGTTAGTAGAACTTCTTTTTTTACTACTGCCAAAAGTGCCACAGGAAATGAAAGAGAAATAAAATCCTGAGTAGCATTATTCATTAGCCTTCATTAAAACGGAATTGTAAGAAGGCTTGCATTTTAGAATCATGTTCAGACCAAAGTGTGTGTGTATTTATTTACTTACTTACTTACAGTATCTCCCTATTTATGTATGTAGTTATTTAAAGATCTTCTGTAAAAAGCCAATTTTCTTCCTGAGGGCAAATGAATATCTATCTATCTATCTATCTATCTATCTATCTATCTATCTATCTATCTATCTATCTAT
>JANRMT010062794.1:13916796-13985845 GCA_026402145.1 Polypterus bichir lapradei | reverse complement strand
TATCTATCTATCTATCTATCTATCTATCTATCTATCTATCTATCTATGCTTATGCTTATTAAACTCCTTATCTATCTATCTATCTATCTATCTATCTATCTATCTATCTATCTATCTATCTATCAAGTATTGTGTGTACCACACGTTTCATGTGGTAAGGTGGAGCTTGGTCTGGTAATGCTTTATATATGAAAAGCATACATTTTAAGAATTTCTCCGAACATTGCAAGATTCCAGCATAGAGATTTAGATTAGAAATGGAATGACATTTTCACAGTTCCTTATATGATCCTCACTACCATATTCAAATCAGCTGTACAGCGATAAGTGAACAATTGTAAAAACATTACAGCAGCTCTTCAAGTTCTTACATACAGTATTAAAAAACTGACCTAACCTTGCATTTTTTTCTAAGATGATACAATTCAGTAAGTGAAGTGCTTTAGGTAAAGCTTATATTCACATCAAAATTAGATTAAATCAGAATATCATTTAAAACTATGACCATTGTAAAGTCAGAAATTGTGAAGAAAGAAAACTCTCTCAAATATTGTGTTTTTTAAGAGTTAAGAGTTATGGAAGTACAATTTTCTGGAAAACTTTCAAAGAGAATAGTACATTTGAAATTGGAATAAATTCTTCACACCATTCAAGACTTGATTTGATTGCTTTATTAACTTTTTATTCAGATAGGCTACTTTTACGGAATCTGGTAAAATCCTGTTTAATAAAGATGTCTTGATTATGTCCAGTTTTGGCTGTGCATCAACAAACTAGCTAGAACTGGATTTAACAAGCACATATCAGATTTCATTTTAGAAATCAAGCATATAATTTCCTGCACTGTGATTAATGTAAATTTACTAAGCTCAGTGTCAATACATGTGATATACTTTACTGCCATTAAATCTGGAAGATGATTATTACATTATAATCTTATGTTTACTGTTTTATTGTTAAAAAAATAATGTCATTGCTATTAATATTAAATTTGATTATATCAGACAGTTCTGATTCAATATTTAATAAATTTAGCTGTTTTAAATAAAGCATGAGAGTTGTTAATATGTTCATTTACTATTCTATAATGTGTCCAGAGAGACTGCGAGCAACAGCTTAGTAGGCGGCAGAGATGTAATTCTTGCTTATGTGATTTGCAAAAGATTTGGCAGTCATCAGCAAGGTCATTATGCTTGGAAATCATTCTTTATCTTTCAGTAAGTTAGAAAGTGCTACTAATTTTAAGTCACAAATTTAAGCAATAGCCAAAGCCAGTATTTCCTTTTCTTTTGTATTAGTTTATTTTTTTATTTTTTTTATTTTGTTTTTTTATTACTTGAGTGTTACTTCTCTAACAGAGGTCTCCACATTGTTTAGTTGAAGTTCAGATACCTTGCTGTGTCTTTTATAGTACGATTTGTATAACCTTACCATGTCCCATGTGTGTTCATGGTCACAAAATGATAGAGCCTAAAATTTCTCCTGTTGTGAATATCCATCCATCCATTATCCAGCCCGCTATATCCTAACTACAGGGTCACAGGGGTCTGCTGGAGCCAATCCCAGCCAACACAGGGCGCAAGGCAGGAAACAAACCCCGGGCAGGGCACCGGCCCACCGCAGGGTGTGCACACACACACACCAAGCACACACTAGGGACAATTTAGAATCACCAGTGCACCTAACCTGCATGTCTTTGAACTGTGGGAGGAAACCAGAGTACCTGGAGGAAAACCACGCAGACAAGGGGAGAACATGCAAACTCCACGCAGGGGGGACCCGGGTCTCCTAACTGCAAGGCAACAGCGCTAAACACTGCGCCACCTTGCTGCCCCTGTTGTAAATACTGAAGTTAAAAAAAAAAAAAACTCAAAAACGCTACACGATGTCACAGGGATGACAGTATAAAAATCAAAACAACAATCTGAACTAAAAAATAATAGTATGTCAAAACTAAATTTAAGTACATTATTAAAAATAATCACAAAAATGTTAAATAGAGTAACAAGCAGAGGGTGTGTAAACTGCTAGATCGTAGATTTCAGTACATAAAAAATGGTAAATTATCACTATATTGGTCTTTATTTATGTTCTAGGTTTAAGCTAATTTACTAATTTAAAACAGCTAGTGTCATCATTAAACCACTGTATGTCTCTTTTCACTTTGATTGCCTTTGTTTTTAAAAAGTAGCAATTTTACTTAATGCCATTTTCACAAATGAACCATGGTTATTAGTTGTCTGTTCTACATTATCTACATTATCAAACAGCCTAGATGTTCGTATTTGTGTTTCTGAGAATGACATTAAATTCTTAAATATTGTTTTTATTTAAAGGCCTAATATGTTTGGCTTTTAAGTAAGCACTTATTGGTAAAAGACGCAACAGATAAAATGTAATCTTAAAAATTCAATCTAGCAGCCTGGTGACACTTCTTTAGATTTTTCCAGGCCACTGTAATAGGAAATAGTTTTCTAAGTAATAAAACACTGGGTCACATTGCAATTCAAGCACAGTATGATATACTGAGTTTATAGAAATGTAGACTTGTCAGTGTAGATTCCTAAATAATTATATTCAGGCTCTGTTCCCTTTATTTCTCTCAGGACCATAAGAAGCTAATGTACAGTTTTATTTTCTAAAAGTAGTATTATTTAGATATTTGTCATTCAGAGAAATACAGTAACCCTTCACTACAAAAGTCAATTTGATTTATGTAAATGAGTTCATCCTCCCCAGGTATGTATTATATAGTATCTACATACTTGATAGTAGAATGAAAATTAGTGATCTTAGTAAAAGTGTAATTTACCCCATAATTATCTAGGAACATTTTGAAATAAAATTTTGTTTTCATAGTATACTACATACTGTTTACCACATATTATTAAAATTATCAGTTAATATATGATGGACGATATTATTCTGAATCCATAAGCCTTCTGACAGTAGGTAGCAGACTCATCTGTAAAAGAGTAGATATTATGCAAGATACGCGTGTAAGATAAACAGTTATAATATGAAAATTGATTGCATTATTGGAAGTGCTTGTTCTGGCTCATTATGATACCTTTCACAAAATAATTAAAACATTTGATTAGAATGAATGTGAACACAAATTGTCCTGTCATCATTCAGGCTGTTTGGCTTTAAAATCTTAGAAACACTTCCAGAGCTCTGGAACCAGTTGAAGAGCAAATTAAAAACTGGACAGACCACTTTGTAAGAAGACTTCAGGAGGTACTCTGATATACCTTCTGACCCCACTAACATATTGTTTTTGACATGGTGCAGGAATTCCCTACTTCAGCTATGACAAGGCTCATTATATTAAAAATTTTGGTGTATTTCAAAGTCTTCTGTTTTTCAAAGGTATTTTGGAAACCCCATTTCTGGTTTGAAATTATGCCCAGGATCGATTCCAAGGGCATATGCACTGGAGGGCATCTTCATTCTCAAGAAATTACACAAGGGGGGGAATAAATAATAGTGTTAGTAAAATAAATACATAGACCACATTAAATCCTGCAGGTGGAGGTAATTTATAACACAAATAATGACCTTATCTTTGTTGCCAGTACAGTGTTTTTGATTTATTAATGTTTAACGTTTCTCAGGGCTACTGCATTCCTAACTATTTCAATGTCCAATATCACTTTGTCCAAATTAAAAGTTTGCATTGTATAACACTATCATCATAAGATAACCGCAATTTATAGTTAATTGATCACTTTTGCAGTAACATTTCTTCTTGTAGTACTTTCCCTTTTGTTTTCTTGAAAGCCTTTTTCAGTATTATATGTTTAAAAATCGAATACCAAAAACTAAAAATTCTATAAAAATTAGGTTGACTGGCAACTCTGAATTGCCCTGGTATAAGTGTGTGGCCTGTCCAGAACTGGTACCTGCCTTGTGCTCTGAGTTAATTTGAATTTACGTACCCTTAATAGTCTTTTCTTTATCAAAACAGATTATAGCAGAATCCCATAATAGTTAACTTACATTATTAATGTCAGATTAGTTTTCATAAAGCATAGTTCACATGAGAAAATCAGATTAAGCCATAGTTTATTAATGGAGTAATGAAACATACTGTTTCCCACAGTGTCTCCTTCTCAAATTGATCAAAGATGTTCTGGAAAATGTTTCCTGAAGCAGAATTCACATTTCCATTAGTAGCATGGGAGGGATTCTTCAGACTAATTAGCATAAATGCAGTTTACATATTATCATTAAATGTAATTTAACTGTGCCACTCACATTCAGTTTGGTGCCCAGAAATGCTCTGTGATTAAACTTGTAAATTACAGAACACTAGCAACCGATTCATTTTTTTATTATGCATTTGATTAACAAGGTGAAATGCATATGAATTTTACTTTAAAAATATTTTTTAAGTTTGTGGTATCTGATAACTGCTGCCAGAAGCTCAATTTAAGGTATGCATGTTACAGTGCTGTCAAAAAGTATTTACTCCAATACTGATTTCCGCTGCTATTGCAAATTCTCTAATAAAACACATTAGATAATAGGCACCCATGTAAACAAATTACTTTGTTTTACTTAATTCATTCAGCAGCATGACAGGGACCCTAAACACATGGCCCAAATCATAAAAAATATGTGAAGTGAAAAGAGGAACAGAAAATATTGCAACAAATAGCATGGCCCCCGGAGCACCCAGATCTCTAAGATCACTAAGACAGATGCAAGTAAGACAGCCAAAATCTGATGTGGAACTGTGGCAAGTTCTCCATGAAGTTGAATGTCAGTGGACTTAAGGAGTGGAAAAGAGTGGTCACAAATAATGTGGATTTCATTTGTGCTTTTTATAGGTTATATCTTATATATTGAGTAGAGATGTCTTCTGAGTGTATATTTTTGGTTTTCCTAAATTTTAGTTTTGTTAACATATTTTTATTCAGTAAACTTAGAATGTATACAATTAACTGTATGATATTACTTTAATGTTATCATTGCATCCTCCTCTTAAAGTGTGAGCTTAGAATGATACCATAAATTAATCTATGGACTGAAAAAAATGAAGGAAAGGAAAAGTATGGCACCCCAAATCCAAAAAACTAAACAGCTTCATAATCCAAGAATCTATTAAGAATTAAAAAAAGAGGTATAAAAGGCATTTTAGGAAAAAAACAGGGTAGAATATTGTGCAAAAATAGGTTGTCTTCCAATGACCAAGAATATGAAAAGCAGATTTAAAAATGGATAGATTAAAAAACATAATGAACCCTTTTGTTCATTTATAAATTTGGAATTCATTGATCCTTTTCATTCCTTTTACTCTTTGAAATCTATGAAAAAATATTGAAGTCATTTCTTTTCATCATTTCATTCTTATGTGCACATTAATAAAAATACATAATAAATAAATAACAACCAATTTTTGAGCTGTTTGTTAATTGATTTATTGTTCATAACAACACCTTATTATAAAGACGACTCCGGATCAAACAGCTAGTTTTGGGGTTTAAGAAATAAAGTGAAATAAAGAGAGACCAAAAGATATGTATGTGTGTATGTTACCACAAAGCAGTTGGCTGGACTGCACTTTGTTCTTGCATTCCAGACCAATTGCTTGTCTAATTTTGAAAATTAATTTTATAAATATTGATAAATGCATTTTACAAATTGTTCTGTGTAACATCTTTGAAAATACCACACTTGTAAAGTCAAGTCCAACCAATACAGCTTAAAAATTAAAATTAAAAACCATTGTTCTTTATTTTGTTATTTACTGAGTAAAACACATATGGTAAATCATTGTATATTTTCAGACAGTCAAAACATTCACCAGAATGTAGCCTAATGTATGCTTGTTCACTTTGTGAATTTCAAATTAATATGAAATGAAAAATAAGATGTGGGTTTTATCTTAGTAGAATCACTCATCATTAAGTATCAATTTTTCTTTGTGACTTATTTAAGTAAAATATCCGTGGACTAGACACTCAAGCATTGTGCTTGGAATTCTGCTTTCTGGCAGATGTAAACACTCAAAGGACAGTCTGTTTATTACATTTATGTCAAGCTTCTTTGATGTATCTGTGTTCTATTTTTAAAATCCTCATTTTTCAATTATTGTAGGATAAGACTGATTATTTTTTCTCTCATCACTTGGTAAGCTATCAGAAAAGAAAAGTAGTTATTTAGTCTGAAAGCACCATAGTTAACAATTGGGTCAGTCACTGTTTCAAACCAAAAAATCTCAAATTGTAAAGTGTAATTTAGGGTCAGCAAAGAGGTAGCCAATTTTTTACATTCTCAAGTTTATGTTAGTCTTATTCATACTGGATAAAATGCACTCGGGCAACACAGAAAACAGTAATCTGGAGGTGATGTTAGGAATACCGTTCCAGAATAACACTTTTGCCCCAATGGGCAAAAAATTCAATGAAGGATGTCACTTTGCTTCTACTTTAAGGAATGTGGAATGACAATTTATATAGAATATCATAACATAAGAACAGCCCTAATTTACCTGACAGTCAGTGTATGCTGAGCCACCCAATTAAGTAGATGTTTGCTGGAGGTGCATTGATGGGCATGCTTGGTGACAATCTACATTATCTGAATTACAATGGGCCATTGTTACTACATGTCTGTTCTTTTAATAGATTGTACAGTATGTAACAAACAGCATGATTGAACACAAGGTTATTCACAATTGCAGCATTACAAAACCTAGGTCAAAAGTCAGTGATCAACTTTGTAGTCATGTTAAATGAACTGAGGCCATGTTCTGTAGAAATAAATCAAAGGCGAATGCTGAGCTATCAAAATATCACTACATGATGTAAAACCAAAATGAGCAGTCAACATGCCCTGTGAACGTCTAGTTTTAGCCTATATTGAGGTGCTCACCACTCCTCCAACCTCAGCAGGGGGCCAGGATTTGAATAGACAGTTTCAAGAAGGAGTCCTTATTTGGAGCAGGGCCTCAGAATTTGACTAGAAGGTACCAGTAAATCAAGACAGTAGACTACATGGAGAAATTTGTCCAGATCATGAAAGGAAAATTTTGGATTATATCAAAGAGGTTCTGACAAAAGTTTAGACAACTCAGGAAAGTTAGATATACTCCTGTTATGGTCATTCTCAGGAAAGAGGGGTAAATAAAGACTTTGACTGAAAATATCATTAGAAAAAGAAAGGAGCAATTTCAGGAAACTTATCAAATCCTTGGAGACAATGCCAGAAGCATATTATTCGGAAGACCAATATCGTGGGTGGTTGAGAAGCACTTGTAATATTAATAATAATATTATTCTTTGGCAACTTTCCGATTGCCAGTGCAGATCCCTAGCCTCACAGCCACCACTCCATAATGTAAAGGCTGCTGACTAACCTTTAACCAGGATTGCTGATAATTCTAATTGACAAGTACTGTTTAGCTGGTGTCAAATATTAGACAAAAGAGTCACAAAAAGGTTAGGGGCACCCACACGTATAATTTTTCCTGGCTGCAAAAGAGCTGAGTAAAGAGTACATATGTGTACAGATTGGAGTCCAAAATAGAACTCCTTGTTGAGGCAAAGATGGCAGTTTTAAAGCAGAGGATAGGAAGTGGAATCATTAGGGCCGGAACCAGAAGTGGCATTATCCCATAATCTGTCTGCAGTGGAAAGAGAGAAAAGATCAGTACACTCCGACACACTCTGGTGTGGAATTACCCTCATTCAGGCCCTTTAGCTGCCTTTCATGCGCACGTGTGTGACAAGTCCCTGACTGAGAGTTTGTGAACCTGAGAAAGAGCATTGCCGTTGGCGTCGAGAGAACCTTGTTGAAGAACAAGCGGAAACTTGTATGGCTGTTGATCAAGAAACCTCCTGGTGACTCACAGATTTGACTCCTTGTGCAGGGCCATCCACTGTAAAGGTGCATGATCTATAATAAGGGTGAACTAACAGCCAAAGAGGTAGTACCTTAGCTGCATCATCGCCCATTCGATCATCAAGGCTTCCCTTTTCACCAGCACATACCTGTTCTCTCGTTCCAGCAGTTTCCAGCTCAGGAACATGATGGGGTGTTCAACACCATAGACGCTCTGGCTCAGCACGGCACCTAGGCCTGTGTCCAAAGCATCCATCTAGATAATGAAAGGTAAGGAAAAATTAAGTGCTTTTAAGACTGTTGCTAACGTAAGGGCCTGTTTCAAGTCACTAAATGCAGCGTCTGTCTTATCATTTGTGGCAAAGACGCTATATATGCATCAACCCAACACAGGCTGACAGGAGAGGCACGTATAAAAATAAACAAAAAGGTTCTTATTTTTTCTTCCGCTGGGGGATCACATCTTCCGTGTGGCCCTCAGCTACAGCACAGTCCTAAAAACACCCCAAATGAAAGTAACCACAACACACTCTTCTTCCTCCACTACTCCTCCCAGGCAGCTTTGTCCTTCTCCTCCTGACTCTGGCACCCTGAGTAGTGGCTGCAGGCTCCTTTTGTAGCCCTCCCAGAAGTGCTCCAGGTGGTAATTGGCCTAATTAGGCTGCACTTCCAGGTGTGGCTGCATTCCAGTTCACAGAGGCTCATTAAGCTGTGCAGCTCTTCCAGGTGGTGGCCACGGAGCCCAACAGGTCTGAGTCCTGAAGTCCTATGCCTGTGGCCCCGATGTAACCCAGGAGGGCTGCCACCACATGTTCTCGGGGGATGTAGTATGCATCCCATGGCAGCTCCCCTGGTCCCAGTGTCAAAGGGGCGTCCCGGCCGTCCGCCACACGTTCCATATCACATTGGTCAGGGCCCTCTTCTTTATCAAATCAGTCAAGGGCGCTGGTCTCTCAGAGAATCAGGGTACAAACCAGCGGTTGTATCCCGCTAAACCGAGAAGGGCTTGGACTTGCAGCTTGGTTCACAGGCGGGGCCATTTCATTATGGCATCTAATTTGGAGCACTGTGGCTTCACGGTACCTTGACCATCCAGGTAACCTATATACTTGGCATTGTTCAATCCAAAGAAGCAGGATAACTGTTTTCCAGCTCCCGTCTCTGTTTGGGACTTAAATCCGCACCGAAGTTAAGGTTATTTTTGTGAGCAAAGAGTGAGCAGGGCTGACCGGAGGAGGGATTGGGATCCCTGCCCTTCCACGACTTCAACAGATTTACATGACAGACCCACTCGCTTGGCCGACTATTAGGTTGTTTCATCAAATAATCATTTCCTTTCCTTAATATTATAAGGGCCTTGCCAGTGGGCTAGCAATTTAGAATGGGAGGTAGGTACAAGAACCATGACCCGGTCTCCTGGGTGGTCATAATATCGGACCTCTGCGGCTTGCGACTCTTCCATGTGATTTTTAAGTAAGGGATGAATCTTTCCAAATTTATCACGTAATTGCACGATATATTCTAATATGTTTGTTGAGGGAAGAAATGCTTCCTCCCATCCTTCTTTTAAAATATTCAGTATGCTCTGAGGTTGTCGTCCATGTAATAATTCAAAAAGGGAAAGGCCCCTAGAGACTTGTGGGATTTCCCAATATGCAAAAAGGACAAGGCAGAGGAGCTGGTCCCAGTTCCTTCCGTCCTCGCTGACCACCATGCGAAGTATTTGCTTGAGAGTTTGATTAAATCTCTCCACTAGACCATCTGTTTGAGGAGAATACACCGCGTTTTTCAAGTGCTTTATTTTAAGTAACTTGGCCATTTCCCTGGACATCTCTGAGCTGAAAGGTGTCTTTTGGTTCTTTAGAACTTCCTTAGGGATACAGACTCACACAAAGACCCATACCAATTCCCGTGCGATGGCTTTAGAAGTAGCTGAGCACAACGGAACAGCCTTGGGATACTGGGTAGTATAATATATTATGACTAAAATGTATTTATATCCTTTAGCTGAGGGTTCCAAGAGTCCTATTAAGTTGACCCCAATCCTTTCAAACAGGACATCAATCAGGGGAAAGGGAACAAGAGGAGTGCGGTCCCTGCTAGGAATTTGTTGCAATTTACATTCCGGGCAGGAAGTACAAAAGCGACAAACCTCCTCATTAATTTCCAGCCAATAAAACCGAAGCTTAATCCGCTCCAAAGTTTTCCAGGTGCCCAAGTGGCCTCCTAGGAGATGGGCGCGTGCTAACTCACAAACCTTCCGCCAGAAGGTTTATGGAATTAGCTTCAACTTCCGTACCTCCCCTCCCCCATCTGGATCAGCCCAGCCCTGTTATGCCCTCCCGCATACTCCCTTTGGCATCTAGTTTGCCCGCACCTGGTCTTTCCAAATTACGGAATGTATGAAAAACTCAAAAACTTGGCCACGGTACTTTCCCACATGAATCATGTCCTGCTCCTGGTACTACATCATCCTGCCAACTATGCCAGTTGTCAAAGATGAGTCAAAAGAGTCACAAAAACATGTCCAGCTATTACTTTACAATTTTTGTGCAGCACCTCATGGTTTTTCTGATATACAGTGGTGTGAAAAACTATTTGCCCCCTTCCTGATTTCTTATTCTTTTGCATGTTTGTCACACAAAATGTTTCTGATCATCAAACACATGTAACCATTAGTCAAATATAACACAAGTAAACACAAAATGCAGTTTTTAAATGATGGTTTTTATTATTTAGGGAGAAAAAAAATCCAAACCTACATGGCCCTGTGTGAAAAAGTAATTGCCCCCTTGTTAAAAAATAACCTAACTGTGGTGTATCACACCTGAGTTCAATTTCCGTAGCCACCCCCAGGCCTGATTACTGCCACACCTGTTTCAATCAAGAAATCACTTAAATAGGAGATGCCTGACACAGAGAAGTAGACCAAAAGCACCTCAAAAGCTTGACATCATGCCAAGATCCAAAGAAATTCAGGAACAAATGAGAACAGAAGTAATTGAGATCTATCAGTCTGGTAAAGGTTATAAAGCCATTCCTAAAGCTTTGGGACTCCAGCGAACCACAGTGAGAGCCATTATCCACAAATGGCAAAAACATGGAACAGTGGTGAACCTTCCCAGGAGTGGCCGGCCGACCAAAATTACCCCAAGAGCACAGAGACAACTCATCCGAGAGGTCACAAAAGACCCCAGGACAACGTCTAAAGAACTGCAGGCCTCACTTGCCTCAATTAAGGTCAGTGTTCACGACTCCACCATAAGAAAGAGACTGGGCAAAAACGGCCTGCATGGCAGATTTCCAAGACGCAAACCACTGTTAAGCAAAAAGAACATTAGGGCTTGTCTCAATTTTGCTAAGAAACATCTCAATGATTGCCAAGACTTTTGGGAAAATACCTTGTGGACTGATGAGACAAAAGTTGAACTTTTTGGAAGGCAAATGTCCCATTACATCTGGCGTAAAAGGAACACTGCATTTCAGAAAAAGAACATCATACCAACAGTAAAATATGGTGGTGGTAGTGTGATGGTCTGGGGTTGTTTTGCTGCTTCAGGACCTGGAAGGCTTGCTGTGATAGATGGAACCATGAATTCTACTGTCTACCAAAAAATCCTGAAGGAGAATGTCCGGCCATCTGTTTGTCAACTCAAGCTGAAGCGATCTTGGGTGCTGCAACAGGACAATGACCAAAAATACACCAGCAAATCCACCTCTGAATGGCTGAAGAAAAACAAAATGAAGACTTTGGAGTGGCCTAGTCAAAGTCCTGACCTGAATCCAATTGAGATGCTATGGCATGACCTTAAAAAGGTGGTTCATGCTAGAAAACCCTCAAATAAAGCTGAATTACAACAATTCTGCAAAGATGAGTGGGCCAAAATTCCTCCAGAGCGCTGTAAAATACTCATTGCAAGTTATCGCAAACGCTTGATTGCAGTTATTGCTGCTAAGGGTGGCCCAACCAGTTATTAGGTTCAGGGGGCAATTACTTTTTCACACAGGGCCATGTAGGTTTGGATTTTTTTTTCTCCCTAAATAATAAAAGCCATCATTTAAAAACTGCATTTTGTGTTTACTTGTGTTATATTTGACTAATGGTTAAATGTGTTTGATGATCAGAAACATTTTGTGTGACAAACATGCAAAAGAATAAGAAATCAGGAAGGGGGCAAATAGTTTTTCACACCACTGTAGTTATTTTTTACTTTCAGACTGTATCATGCATCCTTCCACTTTACTCTACCCAATTGTAATACACACTTAGACTTATAGAAAGTCATTTTTATTTACATTATTATATGTGTAGGAGGGCTGAAACATTTCCAGAATCGGTCAATAGCATGGAAATATGGTGTAGTTATTGTAAAACTTAATAAGGGCATTTAATACGTGGTCACAAGCCACTTGTTCAATGACCTGCTTGGAGTTGTTTACATCTAGCTTTAGCCAGCATCCTGCCTTGCCCCAGATGTCATATGCCTGTAGGTGGGATGCCACTCGGGGTCAAACCACCACTCTGTCCAAATCATTGCCTGCTGGTCCATGGACACGCCATAGTGCTTCAAGACCTCTGTTTTTAGATCTTCCTCATTCACAGCGGCCTTCTCTCCAAGGTCATAACAGGTCCGCTGAGCCTCACCTTTCAGAAAAAGTTCCAGTATGTTTGCCACTCCGTTTGCTCCCAGTGGTGGTAGGTTGCTGTCCTTTGAAAGACAAGAAAATATATTTCAGTATCATCATTATCTTGCAAGGGAAGAAGTGCCTGGGAAGGAACTTATGCCAGGTTCTTTTGGATGCCAACTCATACTTAGAGCTGTTTCCTCCAGTTCAGCAAGCTGGGTCCGGGTTTCTCCCAGCTGTATTTTCAGCCTCTATAGTTCTGTAGCCTTATCGGTGAGGACAAAATTCAGGTTTTGTTCTTCTGAAATCTTGGAACCATCCTGCCGACTATACCACTGTAAAATCAACACAGAGACAACACAGGATCCACACCACATACTGAAGAAAATGGAAATGTAAGTGAAAGTCTTTACAGACATGAGCTCCAGACAGAACTGACTAAGGTTACATCACAGCGGTTATATATGAAATACAGACAGGAAGAGGCGGGTTTAGGAAGTGATGTAGACTGCAGGGTGGAATCCTAGGAACTGGAAGGAGAAATGACATCAGGGTATGGCGAGATCTTGGGGTGCGGAAGATGAAGTGACAATATTAGAAGGCTACTTCTAAGGACCGTAAAAGGGATTCGGCAGAAGTATCTTCTGTTGTTCTGCTGGGCAAAAGAGGAAAAGGTTAGAGATTAGCACCAACCCCTGGTCCAGCGGGAATATACAAGTATTTGAGCCCATAAACTGTCTCCCATCCACATATTTTTCAATTATTGAGTATGCTGTTTGGTATCATATGCCTACAGTCGTGTCAACCAGTCTGCCAAGTGGTACTGTGCTGAGCTGATCGAATGCTAATTTCTGACATTTATTCTACAATTATGCTCATGCAGAAATTTTTTCTACAACCTGAAAAAAGCATGTGAGGTCAATTAAACATTAAGACAACGATGAACCTTAATGAACTTGTTAGTAAAGAGTTTCCACATAAACAGACTGGACTTTTAATAAGCAACGTGTTCTAAGGAAAGCATCCTAAAAAAAGTGGAGAAGTGGCACATGCAAAACTTCATTTTGCACCAGGACAACATACCTGTACACACCACTGCACCATGACTGCACACCTACACACAGCATTGTCAGTCAAAGAGTTTTTAATCAAAAGCAACGTGGATTTTGAGTCACACCTTCTGTATTCCTCAGCTCTCGTTACCTTTGACTTCTTTTTGTTCTCAAAATTAAAATTGAGACTGAAGGGAAGATGATTTTCTAATGTGTTATAAATCCAGGAAAAAAATTAGAGGAGCATCTGTATACTGCAACAAAAGATGAGTACAGGAAATGGTTCTAGGAATGGAAGAAGTGCTTGGACAAGTGTATTGATCTGAAGGGGAATAGTTTTGAAAGTGACTGAAAGGAAATTGTGGTAAGTTGTATTATATACTTTTTACCAGTTTTAGGAATTTTTAGGCCCATACTCGTAATTATTATAATATTTTGTGTATAGCTCTGAATCTCGCACATACAATATGTAGTAATTTAGGAAACCTTCAATGTTTTGCTTTATTTACAGTATATTATTTGTTGCTGCTGAAAAAGTGAATTTCTGTTTGTGGGTCAATAAAGTACAATCTGTCTCTCTCTCTCTCAGTCTATCTGCCTGTAGCACACCTAATGGTCCTCATAAACCTTCTGGGTATTCCATCTTTGGCTTTAGTTGATGCAGTTATGGAAAAACCTTCACCTCCATAAGTGGCATTACAAGAAAACTATGCTCATTCAGGGAGTCTATTTTTGGCCAATCCCACAGGAAAATTTTACCACTCAGAGGTTGATCTTTAATGGCTTATGAGACTTAAAAGAGATTCTTATTTATATTTAATTTAAGAATCATATTTGTAACAGGTTTTCCTCCTAAAATTCTTTAGGAGTAATAGCGTTAGACAAAAGGGAGACATGATATACAACTGAGGTAAAATGAGTCAAAATTGAGAATTTGGTTTGAAAAGTATATTTATAAGTCTCTTGCTAGTCTTGTTTTAATCTCTTTTAAGACTTCAGTATTTTTTTATTTTTTATTGGACTAATGCCTTTATTGAAGGTGACTTACAACAGTTGGCATAGAATCGATTACATCTCTTTTCTTTTTCCAATTGGATTACAGGGAGGTGAAGTGACCTGCTCCTGGTCACACAGCATCAGTAGCAGGAGTTGAACCCACAACCTCAAGGTTTGAAGTCCAAAGATTTAATCACTATGCCTCACTACCTGCCTTTTCTTTTAGAATGTTTAGATTCTAATTGGAGCACAGCTATATACATTACAGCAACTAAAAGTATTATTCAGAAGCAACGGCTGCAGCTTTGTAATCATAGTGTTAAGGTCCATGTTGGCTCCCCACTCCCTTGTCCTCAGCTTACCCTTAGCAGATTCCTCAGCACATGAAGTGTCCACCAGCAGGCGCAAACAACCCTTAATTCTAGATTCCTTGAAACCTACGAAAATATTTGTAATTCCAGGCCACCTTAGATTCCCTTGCACCTCCTCAACAGCATCTTTGTTTTGCAAAAGTGTCAATCAGCACAAGCAGCAAGTAGATTGCTGTCCCATCCTCCACTGAGGCAGATGAAGTCAAGTCAGAATCAAAATTCTCAGAGCTGAAGTCTCTTTATCTGGGAGTTAGGTGTCTAGAATTGTATAGGGTAAATAATATATCGTTATTTGGAATACTGTACATACATTTCATGTGTGTTTCGTGTCAACAATGATCTGTGAAAATGTAGGATGAGCCCTTTCTACAATGCATGCTCCTCTTTATAGAGCCTGCTTCCTCTGAGGTATGAATGAGACACCTGACTGACCCATTGCTTGCATTTGCACGTGATTACGCAATCAGTCAAGCACCCCAATCAACCCCGGAGCGACACCTGCTCGCACACACCCACACCCATTCTGAGCCTGCATGCTCATGATTACTTATTAAAAAATGTGGGTCCCCACTGATCTCTCATCACACATAGTAAATGTTTTATTATGGCAAATGACAAGTCCATGCATGTCACTTTATATCACTGAGTGCACAACGTAAATACTTTTAAACTGCAAAGAAAAAATGTAATTCTGAGAAAAATCTGAGCCCATTGTGTGACCTTTCTGAGGAGACACTTTTGAGAATACCAGGGTATTTTTGTCTTAGGAGAAAAATCTGAGAAGCATGAGACAAAAGAAAATGTGTCCATTTTTATTTCCTTTAGCTCTCTTTTTTGTTTTTTCATTCCTAAGGAATAGTAAGGAGGCTTCTGTTAATGAATTCTTTCTGTTTCTCTTTATGGTTAATGCATGTGCTCATCTTAGTACCTTTACCAGTTTTTAGAAGTCCACAAGTGTTTACAACATAGTGAACAAGTTTTATGTATATTGCAATGTACAGGATGATCGATTTTGGTGGTATGGTCATGCACTGGTTAGAGCTGCTCCTTTACAAAGCCAGCATCTTGGGTTTCAATATCATGGCTGGTCATTAGCTATGTGGAGTCTGCACATTTTCCTCGGGGTCTGAGTTTCCTCCTTTGTGCCCATTGACAACAAATTGGGTTAAGCAATCTTGAGATTGGTATGGTATGGTATATGTGCAGTTTCAATATTTGACTCCTGCCTGTTCTCAAAGGTGTCAAATGCCTTAGTATTTACTGTACACTCATCCTTAAGCACTATAATCCACGCTAGAACGGTGTAATAATTTTTACCTTGCTGAAGAATAGAGAATGAGCACTGTGTTGATTCCTTTATTTTCCACAGCGTAAATGCCAACTGCTTTCTCAATGACTTTCCCCATAAAATCACTTCCTACATTTTAAAATGTCTATACTCTATTATAATGAATACTGCTGTTGCAGAGAGTACAATCAGCAAATTACACTCCACCTTATTAAATTTGTTCTGCTTATTACTTCTCTGTTCACCTGTGTGATCCTTAATTCACAAAGGACGTAGGTAAGCGGACTTGATTTCTTGATTAGTCTTTAATTAATATTTTTCATCTGCTGGCAATTATATTGCTTTAGTTGCATTGCAAGCTTAGGTTGAACCCAAAAATAGATTTTTTGGATTCAATAAGTAGAAGTTGAGTTTAAGAAATATTTTTTCTTAAACAATAAAGCAACTGTCTTTTTTATGTTGAAATTCCCGAAGGAATCTGCTACCCTTTATTCTTTAAATTCTTTAAACAAATAAGCAAATAAAAAAGGAAAGACTTGCAACTTGCAAAATGTAAAGGAGTCCCGGATAGTTTGGACCCCCTGAAAGCCTTAATATCAAAACTGTGGGGAGTCACTGAAAGTCAATTCTAAAAACATGTTAAAGTGTGTAAAGTTATAAATCACTCAATGGCCATTACTAGGTTTGTAAGAAAATGGGCTCAAATACAAATTCAGATTTCCATGCTCTTAACTAATTACCCTAATTCTGCTCCAAAACAAAGAAAATAAATCAAAATTCTTGTTTGTAAATTTTGGGTTTGCTGTGGCAAAAAGAGAGCAGCAACAAGCCATGGAATTGAATAACGGGTTTAATTAAGTGTGAGACTCAGCTTCTCATTAAGGAACTGGTTGGAGTTTGAAGCCCCAATTTAGCTGGTCATCTGTTGGCTCTTTTCATGTCTCATTTCTGTTTGGCTGTCATTTAATGAAGAAACAAATCAATTCAGAGGACTTAATCTTTAAAAACAGGGCTATTAAAATAGAGGGAAAAGAAGAAGAAGAATTAGCAGTGAAAACTGGACACTGATTAGGAAAAGGGTTACAAAGAAAACCTGTAGCCACTGTGGCCCTTCAGGCCTGGAGTTTGACATCTGTGCTCTAGGGCAGGGGTGTCGAACTCCAGTCCTGGAGGGCTGCAGTGGCTGCAGGTTTTCATCCTAACCATCTTCTTAATTAGTAACCAGTTTTTGATGCTAATTAACTTCTTTAGCCTTAGCTTTAATTAGTTTGACTCAGGCCCCTTAGTTATTTTTTCCTTAATAAGCAGCCGGACAGTAATGAGACATAAAACAAGCAGGACATGACCAGCTCATCTGTACCCATCAAACAAAATCTGAAAATAAAGATGAAGGTCTCAGTAAGGTTGATCCCTCAGGTTACCAAAACATTTTAAGAGTTCTTAGAAAAAAACAGAATATCAACAGTATTGGAAATGTCTGCTGTGGCAAAAAGAGAGCAGCAACAAGCCATGGAATTGAATAACGGGTTTAATTATCAGCAAGAATCAGCTTCTCATTAAGGAACTGGTTGGAGTTTGAAGCCCCAATTTAGCTGGTCATCTGTTGGCTCGTTTCATGTCTCATTTCTGTTTGGCTGTCATTTAAGGAAGAAAAGAATTAATTCAGAAGACTTAATCCTTCAAAATAGGGCTATTAAAATAGAGGGAAAAGAAGTTAATTAGCAGTGAAAACTGGACACTGATTAGGAAAAAGGGTGAGAATGAAAACCTGCACCCACTGCGGCCCTCCAGGCCTGGAGTTTGACACCTGTGCTCTAGGGGCTAATGTCATTACACATCCAAACAAAACAAAAATAAAGGATACTTTACAAAATACTGTTTGCTTAAGTGTTTAAACTGGGACAATTAAGATAAATGTATAGAAAAAAAAGCATGTATGTATTAGATTCAGATGATGTTACATCGCGATGGCTCCATATAAAGCCACATGAATACATACTGTATATCTGTTTCATTACGCCAATAGTATACAGCATATTTGTTGTTAGCCAGTTACATTTCTCCCATTTTCTTTCATACAGTCATATCTCTAGATGTCCTCACCAGCGATGGACCCTCCATCTGATTATTGCAGTATCTTGCTGTAATCATTACCATCTGCCTGTGACTTAATCCACTGAAGAATGTAGTTGACTGTAGCAGGAAAAGACAAAAGTATATCTGTGTGTGTGTTTTATTATTCCTGTGTGAATTTATGAGTGTTATGGGTCTGCCCTGGCTGTGCTTCTTTGATGTCTTGTGCATATTAGATTCCAAACAGTACCCAAGAGAACAATGAGGTAATTACAATTCAACATATTTTATCTCTTTAAGAATTTACAAATAAGCTTCTCTTTAAGAGAAATGCATGTGTCAAAGACTACATTTGGACTTTAAATAATAGTTAATGGTATAGGACTGTTGCTAGAATATACCATTTACCTGTGTGCTGATTGGTGAAAATTAAAATATACTTTAATATATTATGTAAATGATCCTAACTGATAAAAGGAATTGAATTCTTAAGACTAACCAGTCTTTCCATAGAGAACTCATTTGTTCACATGGCTTGGCTCCACTGGCCAGGTGTAATAAAAGGACGTCCATTTTGAACTTCTTGTGTAATAATTACTGAAGACTTTTCTTCATTTACAAAGTATTCTATCTGATACTGAACTGATACAGTGGGGAAGAAAACACAAAAACAGGAGTTTATACACACTTCTTTGTACATATTTTACAGCATATTTTCTGTTAGTATTTCATACTTGTTCCAAATTGTGTTGCATGTTTTCTTTTCAGTTGTCCCATGTTCCATTGTGTATTTTTAATGTATTCTTTTTTTTTTTAGTAAGTGTATAGCTGGACGTATTTACTATTTCTTTCTTCAGAGAGAAACTCCTCAGATACTGTGCAAGTGGAAAGCCATCTAACAACTGGTAAGCCATTTGAGCACCACCTTCAAAGTTAAATTAAAAAAATGTCTTTTAAAGATTTTTTTTCATATACATACAAGCTATTAAACATACTATTGGTTCTCTGATTCTAGTTACCCCATGTTTCAGAGAAATACTAATCTTTCTGCTGTTAGCTATTACATTTTCTGTTATATGTTAAAACTTTTTTTTTCTGGTCCCCATATACAGTTTTATTAAAGAAATTTTTGTTAGTGATGAGTGTGATTTGTAGCATGTTAAATTGTCAGGGAGACAGAAAAAACATAAATGCCATTCTAGCTTTAGGAAATGGTTTAGTCTTTGCTGTGAGGTAGCATTCTTCATTCAGTCAAAAAATATAGTAAATATAAATGAACAAAAATTAGAACTGTTATGTATTATTGTAATGTGAGTATGAGAAGTAACTTTCTAATAAGTGTTATAAAATTGAATTGGTTTCCATTTTTCATTTACTATCTGCTTGTATTTTTAGTAGGGCAGCATTTTTCTTCTAATATTTTAAGACGCACTGTTTTATCTGCTGTCGCCATTAAATAGCTTCAGTATGTGCTATGCTAGAAAACAGCTGGATTTCATAAATGAGTTTAAATTTCATCACAGTGGAATTTTTTATTAATTTAGCTTAAAATATCGGAACAAATAGAAAGTAATTGTTTCACGCCTATCATCTGTTGTCATTTCACTTGCAAGTTCTATCACATATGGTATCCACTTCTGCAGATTCCTCCAATATTTTTTAGCATATTTTATATTTGGAGATTTAAAACTGTCTGTGCAACTCTCCACTATGCAACAATTTATATGATCTACAGACTACGCAATAGAGGTTGATTTTACAGAATCTTCACTTCTATAAATCAGTTTCAATCAAGAAACAGAACAAAGATCTTAATCTCACGTACATTTCTGAGATATTTAAAAATGCTTAGAAAAACTGAAATTCAAAGCTGTAAAAAGGACGTAAATCCATTACAGACACCTGAAAGAGAAAATGAACAAAGGTGCTTATAAAAAAAAAAATAATAAAAAGATTTAGGATTGAACATGAACGATGCTTGCTCTGTCCATAAATACAAAAACAAGAAGACATACAAAACAAACTGTAAAGCTGTAAAACTGCAAGACAGACATAATTAAAACAGAGCTAATGTGTGAATAAACTTCAGGGTGCAGAACAGATGAATACGTACTCATTTCCAAGAAATTGTGACTAGGTGTCAAAAATAAATTAACATTTTGTTTCATTAGAAAAAAAGAAAGTCTGTTAAATACTATCTAGATTTTTAAGTAATGCTATTAGAATAATAAAGAACATCCTTGTTTTGTTTTATTAAGAATCAGGTGCCATTTCAATTACATTGCTCTTTATTCTTTAACATAATTAAAGCAAGTGCCAGAAGACAACTCTAATTGAACCTTGTTCACGGCAATGTTTTGCTACCTGACTTTAACACTGAAATAATGAACAAATTAATTAACAGCATTATACTTTCTTAATGGGGAGCACAATGGCAAAGTAGTTAGTGCTGACTCTCTGCTCCAGCAACCTGGGTTCAAATGCTGGTCCAACCACAATCTGGGTAGAGTCTGTACATTAACTCTGAGTTGGTGTTTTTAGTGCTGCAATTCTGTTGTAAATTCCAAGTATATTGTATGTGTGTGACAGGTTAGTTGGAGACTTCAATTTATACACAGTATGAGAAAGGGTTGGAAATGTACATGAGTGTGCCCATGAATGCCTATGGTATATGGTTTACTTTTTTATTCACCATGGATATCTTGCCCTCTTAAATGTGGCAGGCTAATGTGGGTTTACTCTTTCCATATACCTCTGTTCTTTAAAACCTGCAGCCTGCATCTTAACTATGCAATCATAAATTCTGGGACTTGCTGTCTATAATCGACTTTTCTCTTCCAGAATTACCTTGGAGACATCAGTCAGTTCACTGGAGATTAACCTCCTTAGCGTTACATTTTTTCTCAAAAAAATGTGTAAAAAGCGTTGCATTTTTTGGCTTGAAAAAGTACTGTTTTATCTTGGTAGAGTAATATATATATTGCTCTACTTTCCCCTATTGTATTATTAATATGTAGCCTTAGAATGCCTAATCTCACAGACTTACCACTGTTTATAAGGTATTATTGTATATAACTTAACCCCACCTTCCCTTCTATATCTATAACCTCAGGCAATTAGATGTAGTAAAAAGACAAGCAGGAGTTAAGTTACACATAAAATAATGTATTACTGATAATATTCATAAATAATAACAAAATGCAAAGTACATTTGAATATTGGCAACCATACAACCTGATAAAATGGTGATATGTAATTCAGGTGGCACACAGATTTGTAGTTACTTCAAATGTCTCTAGTTAAGGCATCGTTGGTGCTCAGCTTTCAGCCACATGTCTGTTCAATATGGCTGCTGAGCTGTGCTCTTCATTGTGTTGTCTTCATCATCACAGGTTAGCAAGAGAGATGCTTCTTTCATCATATGTTGGTAAGAGAGATGCTTCTTTCAGAGGTTAGTAAGAGAGAGAGAATGTGGTTGAGCAAGTACATTTATAGATGTTCTCTCCAATTCCTCGAACCAATAGGACATCATGGTACTTAGATTCCTCTAAGACAAGCCAATTCCAAACAGCCATACCTCAGACCAATGGGTGAAATAGAACATCTTAACACCTGCCCCAAAACCATATGTTAAACATCTTGGCTTCCTTGCAGGGGGTTCAAAGACTTTAGCTGAGAAATACTCATCAAACTGGTTTAAGACACATCCCCCCAAATCCTGTCATAAAATTACAAAGAGACAGTCATAAAGGGGGGGGCAAACACGAATACCTCTAAATTACATTGGTTTGCCTAAATTATAAATAAAGACATACAAAACATTTATCAAGTTATATGCAAAATCTCACATAACAACAAGTACATATTTATTAAATCTGATCTTTCTACTGTAAAACATGCAAAACACTAAAAATACAAAGTCAGAAGTGTAGAAAGCATAACAATGATACAAATAATAAATAAATAATAATAATAATAATAACCCCCTTAATTCTTTTGTCTATCATTGGCTGAGCTTTCAAAGTAGCAACTTCCTTTTAATATATGACATGCGTTATGAAAACAGTAGTATTTCAGCAGTGACATTAGGTTTATTGGATTATCAGAAAATATGCCGTATGCATCATAACAAAATTAGACAAGTGCATAAATGTGGGCACTCCAACAGAGATATTACATCAGTACTTAGTTGAGCCTCCTCTTGCAAATATAACAGTCTCTAGACGTCTCGTCTCCTATAGCCTTTGATGAGTGTCTGGATTCTGGATGGTGGTATTTTTGACCATTCTTCCATACAAAATCTCTCCAGTTCAGTTAAATTTGATGGCTGTCGAGCATGGACAGCCTGCTTCAAATCATCCCATAGAATTTTGATGATATTCAAGTCAGGGGACTGTGATGGCCATTCCAGAACATTGTACTTCTCTCTCTGCATGAATGCCTTTTTAGATTTTGAACTGGGTTTTGGGTCATTGTCTTGTTGGAATATCCAACCCCTGCGTAACTTCAACTTTGTGACTGATGCTTGAACATTATCTTGAAGAATTTGTTGATATTGGGTTGAATTCATCCGACCCTCGACTTTAACAAGGGCCCCAGTCCCTGAACTAGCCACACAGCCCCACAGCATGATGGAACCTCCACCAAATTTTACAGTAGGTAGCAGATGTTTTTCTTGGAATGCGGTATTCTTCTTTGGCCATGCAAAGCTCTTTTTGTTATGACCAGATAACTCAATTTGTGTCTTATCGGTCCAAAGCACTTTGTTCCAAAATGAATCTGGCTTGTCTAAATGAGCATTTGCATACAACAAGCGACTCTGTTTGTGGCATGAGTGCAGAACGGGCTTCTTTCTCATCACCCTGCCATACAAAAGTTCTTTGTGCAAATTGCACTGAATTGTAGAACGACGTACAGATACACAATCTGCAGCAAGTTGTTCTTCCAGGTCTTTGGCGGTGATCTGTGGGTTGTCTGTAACCATTCTCGCAATCCTGCGTATATGCCGCTCATGTAGTTTTCTTGGCCTGCCAGACCTGGGTTTAACAGCAGCTGTGTCTGTGGCCTTCCATTTCCTGTTTACATTCCTTACAGTTCAAACTGACAGTTTAAACCTCTGAGATAGCTTTTTGTAGCCTTCCCCTAAACCATGATACTGAACAATCTTTGTTTTCAAATCTTTTGAGAGTTGCTTTGAGGATCCCATGCTGTTACTCTTCAGATGAGAGTCAAAGGGAAGCACAACTTGCAATTGCCCACCTTAAATGCCTTTTCTCATGATTGGACACACCTGTCTATGAAGTTCAAGGCTTATCGAGCTAATCCAACCAATTAGGTGTTGCAAGTAATCAGTATTGAGCAGTTACATGCATTCAAATCAGCAAAATTACAAGGGAACCCACATTTTTGCACAGCCAGTTTTTCACATTTGATTTAATTTCATACAACTAAATACTGCTTCACTAAAAATCTTTGTTCGGAAAACACCCCAGTACTCAGATGTTCCTAGGAAATGAAAGACATACTACTGTTATCTTTTTTGTTGAAAGTAGAGTAAATTATTATGCAGGCTGAGAGGGGTTCCCAAACTTTTTCTTATGACACTGTATACTGTCAAAATGTGTTGTTTATTTGGTATATCTTGAAGCACTACGAAATACACAACCCAACATCACAGTTGGGATAATAGTAGCATGATTACTTGCAGATTTTCTTTCCAGCTTTTGAACAGCACATTGCACATGAGAGACTGATATGTGCGTCGCTTTCGGATTCATCAGAATCACTTTCAGTTTCACTGTCATTTCAGTTTCATTGCCTGAAGACAGATTCACTTTGTCATCACTGCTCGTATCACTGTCAACAGCATACAAAACCTGGGCTGCTGAAAAACGTTTCTTTCGAAACGCCAGTATGAGGCTTGGAGAAGACGTGTCTACACCCCTTCCTGGTTAACACTCGGAACTGTTGTTTATGTCTATATCGTTTCCTGAGTAATGCTTGGCACTAACACTGTTGGCACTTTTACAGCTTGAGTAATCCTTGGGTCTAACACTTACAGAAGATGTGTCTATACAGTTTCCTGAATAATGCTCAGGTCTAACGCTAAGGAGGTTAATGAATCAGCAATATTCTTATTTAAGAATAATTGAACCCAGGTGCAATGATCCAGTTACAATGAAAATGAGAGATTAGCATGATCAGATATAGAAATAATTAAAAATGCATGTCTTTTATGGCTCTTGACAGCTAGACAAGGTTAAATCAGTGTAACTTAATTATACTTATACTGATGCAAGTACACCAGGAATTCCCATTATACAAACAACTAAATGAGTTTGAGAAGGGTGAAAACTTTGTGTTGTGATGTTGGATGATCATCTTGAGGTATCATCAATTATGTCTGTCATATAGATACAACAGTGAGACAATCTTGGTAATACAGCTTTCTGAACAGTTGTCACACTTGTGTGGAAAAGATCAACAGGACCCTAAGGAGGTGAATGGTGGACCATCTGACAGGCCATCACATCACCAATATATACTCCCTAGATCCCAAGGCAATACAATTAAACTACCGCCTAATAACTCTTGGACATGGGAATGCATTCCAAGCACAGATCACAACATCACCACTGCCTACTGTATCAGGACTGGTCTGGAGGCCATCCTGGAAGCACAAGGTACAAATCAGGAACCGTCTCTGGAAAGAAAGATAAAATAACACAAAGCTCAACTTGCTCATTCTTACCACAAATGTAGGACAATGTGAAATATGCATGACAAGAGTTGCACTATAACCTCAATAGGTTATAGTGAAAATAAAAATATATTAAGGTAATTGATAGAAGACATGAAGGATATTGTGCTACAAGTCTGACAACAGCATTTACAGAATACAATATTATACAGTATTAGATTATAGGCACATTTCCATGGGACTATTATTATTTTGCTAATACAATAGATGTCTGATAAATCATTCAGAATAAAATATATAAAAATTATAGTCTGTGATGAGTAACTGGGGTCAACTAGAATTATCTGGGATGGTCCAAACTCTGGTAATCAATGCTATAAAATAATATTAATGAATGCCTGCCTGCACTCAAAACTTAATTTAAATGCATTAGCACTTCATTTTTTGAAAATTGCTCTAAAAATCTGAGTTCAACATAGGTATCATCTACCAAACAGCGGGAGCTGATTTTAAAATGAAAATAGTACATTTTATGCTTTTAAAAATCATTCACCTTAAATGAAATGAGTTTCTACTATCTATGATTGATGCTAAAATTGCCTCTGATATTCAAATTGACTCCATTATCCTTCTTTTTAGTAGACAGTTTCAGTTTTTTCTGAACACAATTACTAGTCAAAATATAAATGTCCTGCAGAAAACAATTGCAACACAGTACGCATCCACAGATTTAAGCCTCGCTACTTGTTAGGTTTGCTTTTTATTCAGGACACTGACATGGACAGAATTCTCTTGTAGCAACAAAAGCAGTATTCTGCTACATTTCACCACTTATACCCACACATGTAGCACACTCATGCTACATGAAAAATGTTGACTGAGAAAGCAAAAATACAACTAAATTTGCTTACAATTGAATCTACGACTGTATTATCTTGAGGAGGGTAGTTCATTAAAGTATTTGAAAACCATTAGCAACAACACTACTTTGCTCTTCAAAAATATCCTGTCATGAAAGTAGTTTAAACTGCACCCAGGAAAGGAATTCCTGCAAATGTCATTATGTTGTAAAATGTTTTAATAATTAAAGATTATAAGCATGCAAGTGTTTTTCTCCACATGTCTTTGCTCTTCTTATTAATGAATAAATGTGCACAGAGTGTCATATCAAAAAAATAGCCCGGTATTAATGTCAGAGCTCAACACCATAAAGAGTTTTATTACAAATATAAATTAACAAAATATTATCACTTTAAATTATTAAAATGTGTTTTAAATGCACTGTAACATGTTCATGAAAACAGACCTCAGCCCATCTGTTGCAGTAACTGCTGCTTCAACATATGAGAATCCCATTCCACATGACCCTTGACAATAGAGACCTCTGAGGTATGGACAGAAATATTTCTTGATTTTGAAGAACTGTTCATAGAATCAGTGGAGCACCACCTTTTCATCAACTACTGAATGTTGTGAATGTTGCAGGACCACTCACAATCTGGAACATTTTTCAAATGTATGATACCTGAGCAAACATCTGGTCACCTACCCAAGTACACTTTGCACAGCCCAAGTAATTGTTGCTGTAGACTGGAATAAGGGACAAAACTGGATGTTAGAGATACACAGTTGAAGTCTCAGTTATTTCCATGGTTAATGCAGCCATGTTCAGACACAGGATTTGCTTGATGGCCAAGTTTTAAAGTTGCTGTCTCACAACAAGGTCCCCAGTGCTCTCTGCATGGAACTTATATATTTTACTTGTGTTCACTTGTGAAACCTGTTCCAGTTTTCTCCCACAGTACAAAAATATCCAAGTTATGTGGACTGGTGATGCTAAATTGGCTAAATTGTTCACCCTGTGATGTATTGGTGCCCTGTCCATGGCTTGTTCCTGCCTCCCACATGATGGTTTCTGGGACAGACTATAGCTTCCCTGCAACCCAATTCTGAATAAGTGGGTTTCAGAAATGATTAATTAATTACATTTAAATAGTGCTTTTCTTTTTTTTTTTAAATGTATTGATTGCATTGAAATCACACAACATTCCATATAGGGAATCCATTCCCAGTCGGGTTTATCCATTCCCGGAAATTCGGGAATCCCACAAATCATTCCCGGGCTCCCGGGGATGACACAGTGCACGGGCATCTCACATGTGAATGGTTTTAGAATGACTGACACTTATTTTTAATAAAACTACTGCAATTAGTTGACACCAATAAAAGACTAACCTTATCTACAAGCAGTTCATGCTGTCATATAAGTATATGTTTCTAGTTCAGGGATGCCCACACTTTTTCGGCTTGTGAGCTACTTTTAAAATGACCAGGTCGAAATGATCTACCTACATTAAAAATGATATCTGATACCTGACATCTGCTGCTGGTCTGTTGTTGACTGAATTAATCGGCAATTTATATAGTGTGACGGACAGCCGGGTCCCATGCCCGGCCGGGACGCCTCTGCTGCATACGTCCCGGGGGAGCCATCATGGACATTGCAGTACCTTCCCCGGGGCGCTTAGGGGCAGCCTCCCTGGCCGTGGATCCCTCCTCAATCTCCCCCGTGGCTCCATGGGACATGGAGTCCACCACAGCAGCCCGGTTGGGAGATGGGGTGGCCGCTAAGGGGTGCTGCGGACGACCAGCCACCACGCTGGACGGTTTATCAGCCCCACCCGGAGGTGCAATTAAGACCAGCTGGTCAGGCACCTGGAACACTTCCAGGTGGGGTATAAAAAGGCGTGCCTCCCAGCAATCAGGGCCAGAATCGGGAGGAAGAGGACGAGGTTGCCTGGGAGGAGTGGTGGTGCCAGGAAGTGTTTGGTTTGTGTGTATTTTGTGCTTTGGACTGTGTTGGGCTTGTGGGACACGGGGAAGGCGTGTGCCCACGGCTGAAGAAAATAATAAAGCCCTTGAGTGTGAACACGTGCCTCTGCATAGTCTGTGCCGGGTCGGGCGCTATATAGCGCCTTTTCACACTGGCGTAGTCGTGCGGATCCCGGCCCGTCCATTTGGGTCGGAACCTGCTTTAATTATTGTTGCAAGACCGGGCACAGCGAAGCACAACACCTGGGGGCACATATAGCTCAGCGCAGGAGCGCATACAGCACCGCAGCGCCGAGCGCACTCCTGAGGCAGAGAGTGTGCTCTGTTTTAAGTACAGCGCTGAGAGCGCCCTTTGGACTGCAGCAGGGCACGCTCCCGACGAGAGCGTGCCACCGAGGCCGAAGCGCGAGGTACGCGCCTGCACAACTTGCCGGCGGACACGCGCAGCACAGTGCTGGGAGAGTGCGCTCGCAGCTGCAAGCAAGCCAGCCAGCGCAGCACAGCACAACTAAAGCCGCCAAAGGGCTCCTAAAGACACCGCGCGATGGGGAAAAAGAAAGCCGGGCGGACACAGAGGCCAACTGGCAGACGTCGCCACGCTAGTCCGCCGCACGGGATGCCACCGGAGGTAGGTGACGGGCCGCGGGTTTGTTTTTCCGCATGTGGGTCGACCTACCTCCTGGACGCCGAGGGGCGAAGCACCCGGTGCGGGCAGGGGGACGGGTGTCCATGGTGTGACGGCGGAGCCAGCTTGGGAGAGAGCGAGGCGGAGCTGTGTCTTCCCTTCGGCCTGAGCCAGCGGCTGGCAGAGGAGAGCCCAGACGAGCTTCCCAGCGCGGCGCCCCTGCAAGCAGGGCAGGAGCGGCTCCTTGAAACAGGTAAAGGGGGGGAGGACGTGTTCCAATCACCCGCCGAGGAGGATCGACCGGCGGGGATGACGGACTCCCTTCCCTCTCCTCCAGATTACCCGAAGGGGCCCGTGGGGGATCCACAGGGTCTGGCCAAGACGCGGTCGGTGGGGGGGCGACAAGGAGGGCCCTAATCAACCGCCGACCGCCATTATTAACATCTCTTGAGCTGTAGGGGAGGTGAAGTCCATTGTCCTCGCCCTACAGTCCCTTTTACAAGTTTTTCAGGTCCTGTCGGAGGCGAAGGAGGGGCTGGAGAAGAAGCTCGGTATCCCGTGAGGGGCCCTGGCTGAATGGCTTCGTGACGGCTGGTGGCCAGCATCCCACCGGCAGGACAGAGCAGTGCAGGTAAGTGAAGCCGGCACCGCAGAGAAAAGGGGGCGGGACGCACCGGCAGCGGTGTTGCTTAGTACTGCCTGTCAGGCGGACTCGCCCTCCACACGAGAGGCTGCTGTAATGACTGACAGCAAGGCGGACGAGCGTGCGGGGAGGCAGCCGGTGTAAACCGGCTGCCAAACAACCCCGCCCCGACCGCCAGCGCCGGTCTTGCGGCAGTCCAAAGGGACGCAGGCAGTGCGGGGTCCCTCCTTTTCTCATAGGGGGACTCAGACCGCCAGTCCGTCCCAAAGGAAAAGGGGGAACCGGAAGAGGAAACCGGAAACCCCGTACATAGAGCAGTGTATGCCTGATGGCTTGGAGCCGAAGGAGGGCTGCACTGCAGAGGGGCGGAACCGTCACAAGCCCTCCTCGGAGGGGGCGAGGGGGCAGGCGTTTCCTGCCTGCTTCCGCTCGTACCGGGGCCGTACTGGAGGGGGTCGGCTGTGTTATAACTGTGGCCACGGTGGCCATGTCTGGCGGTGTTGTCCCGAGGGACGTCGGGGCAACGCCCCCAGACCTGTTTATTCTGTTGTTACAGGGCGCAGCCGCGGGACCAGGAATGCCGACTCCCTGTCCTGGAGAAGACCGGCCCTCGCGGGGCAGGCCGATGAGCCCCACAAGCCTCATTTGAGGGAGGGGCCATGTGACGGACAGCCGGGTCACATGCCCGGCCGGGACGCCTCTGCTGCATACGTCCTGGGGGAGCCATCATGGACATTGCAGTACCTTCCCTGGGGCGCTTGGGGGGCAGCCTCCCTGGCCGTGGATCCCTCCTCAATCTCCCCCGTGGCTCCATGGGACATGGAGTCCACCACAGCAGCCCGGTTGGGAGATGGGGTGGCCGCTAGGGGGTGCTGCGGACGACCAGCCACCACGCTGGACGGTTTATCAGCCCCACCCGGAGATGCAATTAAGACCAGCTGGTCAGGCACCTGGAACACTTCCGGGTGGGGTATAAAAGGGCGTGCCTCCCAGCAATCAGGGCCAGAATCGGGAGGAAGAGGACGAGGTTGCCTGGGAGGAGTGGTGGTGCCAGGAAGTGTTTGGTTTGTGTGTATTTTGTGCTTTGGACTGTGTTGGGCTTGTGGGACACGGGGAAGGCGTGTGCCCACGGCTGAAGAAAATAATAAAGCCCTTGAGTGTGAACACGTGCCTCTGCGTAGTCTGTGCCGGGTCTGGCGCTATATAGCGCCTTTTCACAATAGATAAATGGAGAAGCAAAAGAAATGGGGAGAAAATCTGCTTCCTCAGTGCTTTAAAAGTTTATTCTAAAATGTTATTGATTAGATCCTGCCAGGTTTTGAAAAATTTCTGTACATCACGTCTAAGTGAGAATTTGATTTTTTCCAATTTCAAATAATATATAACATCAGTTATCCACTGACTTTAAAGGGGAGAGTGAGGATTCTTCCAGTTGAGCAAGATAAGTCTGCGTGCCAATAGTGTAGTAAAGGCAATCACAGTTTGTTTGTCCTCCTTCACTTTAAGCCCATCTGGGAGTACACCAAACACAGCTGTTAATGGGTTAGGAGGGATTGTGACACCAAGGCTTTCTGAAAGGCATTTAAAAATTTTTGTCCAGAATTATGTTAATTTGGTGCAGGCCCAAAACATGTGACCCAGTGAGGCTGAAACTTGATTGCAGCATTCACAGGTTGGAATGCTGCAACATGCTGGAAACATTTTGGACAGTTTTAAACGATACAGATGTGCTCGATATATAATTTTGAGTTGAATAATTGCATGCTTTGTGCATATGGAGCTCGAGTGAATTCTCTGCATTGCTACCTTTCATTCCTTTTCTGAGATGTTGACTGAGAGATCCTTTTCCCTCTGTCCTCTTGGATCTTTGGAAGGGAGGGACTGTAAAATGGTTTTATATATTGCATAAATGCTGTCTAAGTCCTTGAAACTGAGCAATATTTTTTCCAGCATAGAGCGAGGTGGGAGGTGAGGAAAATTGGGCAGGTTCTGTTTAACAAAGTTTCTAATTTGAAGGTAGCAAAAGAAATGTGTTGTTGGAAAGTTAAATTTAGATTGTAACTGTTTGCAGGATGCAAAAACGTTGTCTTATGTACAGCTCTCAAAGTGATTAATCCCAAATGTTTTCCTAACATTAAAAACTGCATATGTTTGCGAGGGTTGAAAAAGGTAGTTCTCATGCAGAGGTGCCACAGATAAAAGCTTCTCTATCTTAAAATACTTCCTACATTGGGTCCATATTCGGAGTGAGTGAAGCACAATTGGGTTGTTACTATTTTGGCGATAACTTGCATTTATTGGGGCACAAAGCAAGGAATATAAAGAAGTACTGCAGGATTTTATTTCTATTGCAGACCAAGCCTGTATATATTCACCTATTTGTGTCCATATCCAGGTTTTTATAGTTTGTATGTTTGTTCCTCAGTAGTAAAACTGAAAGTTAAGTAGAGTCATGCCACCTTCTGCCTTTGGCCTTTGGATACGTGAATGTTTTGAATTCCAAATAAATGATATGATTGAATATAATTTCTTAAAAAACGATTTATTGATATATATTGGGATGTTTTGAAATAAAAAGAGAAGCTTAGGGAGGATTTTCATCTTAATAATGTTAATTCTTCCAGCTAAGGTGAGATGAAGGTTTGACCATCTATGCAAGTCTTGCTTAATTTTTTCCATATAGACAGCAAAATTTTGTTGATAAAGAGCATTATGTTTACTTGTGATGTTTATCCCTAGATATTTAAACTGATCTGCAATGATAAAAGGGAAGGTGTCCAATCTAAAATTGTGTGCTTGAGAATTCACTGGAAAGAGCACACTTTTAGTCAAATTAATTCTGAGACCAGAAATCTTTTGAAATTCTGTTAGTGCTGTTAGGACTACAGGCACAGTATTTTGTGGATCTGATATATACAGTACCATATCATCTGCATATAGACAAATTTTCTGTTCAAGTCCTTCCCTGAAAATCCCCTTTGTCTCATAAGCGTTTCGACAATCAACTGCCAGTGGCTGAATGGCGATTGCAAAAAGTTGTGGTGACAAGGGGCATCCTTGTCTGGTACCACGTTCTGGTTTAAAGTAGTCTGAATTAATGTTGTTAATGCAAACTGAAGCTTCTGGATTGGTATACAGTAGTTTGATCCATGCACAAATATTTGGGCCAAACCCAAATTTCTCCAATGTAGTGAAAAGGTAGTTCCATTCAATCATACCAAATGCTTTTTCTTCATCTAGCAATAATAATATATCTAGGGTGTTTGACTTTGCTGGTGAATATATTACATTAAACAGGCGTCGAAGACTCCTAAGTGTCGGCCTTTAATAAATAGTGCTTTTATAACATACACAAAGCCAGTTCAACCACCAATAATGTGTAGTGTATACCTTGATGATGCGACGACAGACGTACACTAACCACACATTAGCTATTAGGTGGTGAAGGGGTGAGATAAATAGCTAGCCAATAAGAGACAGGGAATGATTAGGGGCCACAATTTAGGCAGGACATAAGGAAGCACTCTGCTCTTATTGAAAGATACCAAGGGATCTTTTATGATCACAGCAAGTCAGTCAAATTTTATTTTTACTTGAGTAACTTTTCAGGAAGGTATCTCTACTTTACTTTTACTCAAGTACAGCTGTTGAGTACTTTATACAGCACTGTTAAAGGCAAAAACGAAGCAAAAAAAAAAAAAAAAACCCTGCAACTGATGGAACATAACAGTAGTGCTGAAATAAATTATTTATAAACATTTAGTAAGTATATTGCAGTTATAACTTTAGAAGCATGAAGCATTTCATGAATGGAATGCCTCCAGATGACTAAAATACGTACATACAACTACAATTATAAATAAATTATATGATTAGTAGCCACGTTAACTGCTCAAGAAAGGTAATAGAATATATTTGAAAATATTTCATACCTTTTGCCCAATGTGTACTTTCAGCTCCTTTCCTCAATCTGAACCTGTTCTGACTGGCGTTCTCTCTCTCTAGCACATTTCCAGAAAGCCTGCTTCTTAGACACGGCCGTTATTTTCAAGGCACCTCGTATCCACTTTTTTTTCTTTGAAAATGATTCTTAGTGTGCCTCCTATAGTTTTCCTTCTTCTCAGGTGTCTCACACTTGCACTTTCTCCTTCAATAGCACCACCAAAGCTAAATAGACCAATCAAATTGCATATAGGGAGTGTGGAATTAACCTCTGACGAAGACAGGAATAGTTCAATCAATCAGTCTTTTTTCAGGCACCGATGAGTACATAGGATTCATGCATTGCAAGGCAGAAAAAAAGCATAATATCGTTTATCCAAGTATTTCTTCTTGTATTGCGCAAATCGGCCAGCCGTTTCTGTTTTGTGTACATGTCGGATGAGCCCCAGAAATGTAAAGGTCATCTTTCCTGTGTCTAACAGACCAGCTCCTAAAAAAGGACATTGTCCTAGGTCAGCATACTGCACCCTGTCTTATGACAGACACCTGTATGAATAATCTGCTGTTACAGCCAAACAGCTTTGTCAACTTTTAACCCTTAGTAGCTTACAAGCAGTTAAATTTTCTTTCACAGGGCCACACACTCATCTATATAGTAGATTTTAGATTAAAAGAAAGTCACCAAAGTTTAATAAAAGGAAGGTTCTATCAAACCAATCTCATAGACATCTCTGAAAAGGCAATAGAAGTTGGAGGGAAAAGTATCTATATATATAATTCACTAAGGGCACGCAAGACAGTAAGCGCAAGCAAGAGAGAGAATGCACGCAAGACAGAGAGCCACGCACGCCAACTCACAGAGCCCAGCCCACCAACTCTAAGACCATGAGATACGCTTGACAGAGCCCCGCCCACCAACTCTAAGACCATGAGATATGTTTGACAGAGCCCTGCCCGCCAACTCTAACTAAGGGCAAGCAAGACAGAGAGCCACGCCCGCCAAAGCCTGCCCGCCAACTCTAAGGGCAAGCAAGACAGAGAGCGCACGCAAGACAGAGAGCCCCACCCACCAATTCTAAGACCATGGGATACGCACTACAGAGCCACGCCCGCCATCTCTAATCCTACCTCCGCGTTCACCGTCGCTCTCGATCAAACAGCAATAATTATCAAACAAACAAAGATAACTGGCAGTAACAATTGGTAATGATGGTTTGAAAAGATAAGTTTTGAGGGTAGTTTTAAAATGTGTTATTGAATCAAGCTGATGTATATGAGAGAGAAGAGAATTCCTGAGTTGAGGAGCACTATGAGAGACACTAGAGCTCCCATAGCACAGAGTTTGATGTGTGGTACAGAAAGTACAGCTGCAGATGAGAATCAGAGTGAGCGAGACAAGTGTCAGTCTGTAGGAGATCAGTGAAGTTGTGAAAAGCTTTAAATGTTAAGAGCGATATTTAGTATTGTATTCTGTAGTTAACAGGGAGCCAGTGAAGTTGATAGAAAATAGGTGTAGTATGTTCAGTGGATTTAGAACAGCAGGTTATTATCCTGGCAGCAGAATTTTGAATAAATTGTAAGCGATGGATATGTTTTTGTGGGATAACAGATAGAATACCATTACAGTAATCTATACGTGAGGTGACTCGGGCATTAACCAATACTTTAGTACTGTGTTGCGTAAGAACAGGACGAAGTCTAGAGATGTTTCAGTGATGGAAGAAAGCAGTCCGAGAAATATTACTTATACGGGAGGAATTATTTAATAATAATATTTATTATCATTATTATTTTTTTAATAATTGCCATTATTAGTCTATAAATGGATATAAATAATTGCATGTAAACGATTCGCCAAAATCTGTTGTACGAGTATGTAAACAATACTGTTTAAAACGTTATTGTTTTTTCATCAGAAAACCCATTTTCCACGTCTACCTGTATTAGTTTAAATGGCACTTTTACCACTCGCAATACGGCGGACGCGCTGACTTATCGTGTCGACTGGGCAACACAGTGAATGCGGCATCTATCTGTATATATGTCTATGTTTTCCATAGCCTGCTACAGGAAGGTACTCTCTCAACCATTGGCATTGGTTTCGCTCCTTGCTATTTTCGTTATACTGCGACAGTAGTTTCCTAAGCCTTTGTTATACTGAATTCCTTTCTCACAGTTTTCCGTTCCTATTCTTACACTGCCGTATGCTACGGCGAGCTTCGGCTAGCTTAATATAATTTATATTAACTTTAAAAGAATTTAATGTGATTACAAAAAGTTTAATTTTGAAGGAAGAAACAATGAGCATCAGAAGCATATTAGAAAACTGCATTGTCAAACTAGTTAATAGCGCAATATGAACAGTACAGATAACAGGAGAATGCACCACAGGTGGTGAGGTGATCCAACCACAGTGGATACACAGACCAGTGTGTTTTTTCGTGCCGGTCCCAAGCCTGGATAAAGGAGAAGGTTACATCAGGAAGGGCATCTGGTGTAAAATTTTGCCAAATCAATATGCGGACAACAATACAAATTTCCATCCCGGATTGGTGGAGCCCCAGGTTAACAACGACTGCCACCAGTACTGTTAGCCAAAAGGGTGCTGGCGGAAATTGGGCTACTGTTGGCCGAAGAAGAAGAAGGAGAAGGAGAAGAAGAGGGGGGAGACGTGTCTGGAGGCAGGAGGAGAGGAGGAAAGTAAAGAGAGTAGAACTGAGGGTAGGAACTTTGAATGTTGGCAGTATGACTGGTAAGGGGAAAGAGTTAGCAGATATGATGGAGAGAAAGAAGGTTGATATATTGTGCGTACAAGAGACTAAATGGAAAGGGAGTAAGGGCAGGTGAATCGGAGGTAGATTCAAATTGTTCTGTCATGGTGTGGATGGGAGGAAAAATGGCATAGGGGTTATTCTGATGGAACAGTATGTCAAGAGTGTTTTGGAGGTGAAAAGAGTGCCAGACAGATTAATGATTATGAAGCTGGAAATTGGAGGTGTGATAATGAATGTTGTTAGTGCTTATGCCCCGCAAGTTGGGTGTGCAATGAAGGAGAAAGAAGATTTTTGGAGTGAGTTGGATGAAGTGATGAAGAGTGTACCCAATGGACATGTTAGTGAAGGGAACAGAAGAGACGAGGAGGTGATGGGTAGGTATGGTGTCAAGGAGAGGAATGAAGAAGGTCAGAGGACAGTGGATTTTGCCAGAAGGATGGACATGGCTGTGGTGAATATGTATTTTAAGAAGAGGGAGGAAAATAGAAGTGTATTGGTGCCAATATTTAAGAATAACGGGGATGTTCAGGACTGCAGAAACTACAGGGGAATAAAATTGATGAGCCACAGCATGAAGTTATGGGAAAGAGTAGTGGAAGCTAGGTTAAGAAGTGAGGTGATGATTAGTGAGCAGCAGTATGCAGTGTTTGCTCTGAGGATGTTGATGCAGAAGTTTAGAGAAGGCCAGAAGGAGTTGCATTGCATCTTTGTGGACCTGGAGAAAGCATATGACAGGGTGCTTCGAGAGGAGCTGTGGTATTGTATGAGGAAGTCGGGAGTGGCAGAGAAGTACGTAAGAGTTGTACAGGATATGTACGAGGGAAGTGTGACATTGGTGAGGTCTGCGGTAGGAGCGATGGATACATTCAACGTGGAGGTGGGATTACATCAGGGATCTGCTCTGAGTCCTTTCTTATTTGCAATGGTGATGGACAGATTGACAGACGAGATTAGACAGGAGTCCCCGTGGACTATGATGTTTGCTGATGATATTGTGATCTGTAGCGATAGTAGGGAGCAGGTTGAGGAGACCCTGGAGAGGTGGAGATATGCTCTAGAGAGGAGAGGAATGAAGGTCAGTAGGACAAGACAGAATACATTTGTGTAAATGAGAGGGAGGTCAGAGGAATGGTGAGGATGCAGGGAGTAGAGTTGGCGAAGGTGGATGAGTTTAAATACTTGGGATCAACAGTACAGAGTAATGGGGATCGTGGAAGAGAGGTGAAAAAGAGAGTGCAGGCAGGGTGGAATGGGTGAAGAAGAATGTCAGGAGTAATTTGTGACAGGTGGTTTTCAGCAAGAGTGAAAGGGAAGGTCTACAGGACGGTAGTGAGACTAGCTATGTTATAAGGGTTGGAGACGGTGGCACTGACCAGAAAGCAGGAGACAGAGCTGGAGGTAGCAGAGTTAAAGATGCTAAGATTTGCACTGGCTGTGACAAGGATGACAGGATTAGAAATGAGTACATTAGAGGGTCAAATCAAGTTGGACGGTTGGGAGACAAAGTCAGAGAGGCGAGATTGCGTTGGTTTGGACATGTGCAGAGGAGAGATGCTGGGTATATTGGGAGAAGGATGCGAAGGATAGAGCTGCCAGGGAAGTGGAACAGAGGAATGCCTAAGCGAAGGTTTATGTATGTGGTGAGAGGGGTCCTGCAGGCGATGGGTGTAACAGAACAAGATGCAGAGGACAGAAAGATATGGAAGAAGATGATCTGTTGTGGCAACCCCTAATGGGAGCAGCCGAAAGAAGAAGAAGACCACAGGAGGTGAGGTCATACACACCAGAAATCTGTGCATATTATTAATATGTTGTAATTATTTAATTACACAGATTTTAATATAATTAGCAATCTTCTGACATTTAAAGATGACACCAAAATAGCAGGGAACGCCAAGACTAAGAATGAAACATATAGAATATTCAAAAAGGTATATAGAATATTCAAAATTGGGCAAATGCATTTAATGTACTAGTGCAAAACGAGTAATGCAGGCAAAATAAGAATTAACTATACATAAAAGATGGCTGATACTGACCTACAGACAACAACTCTAAAAATGATTTAAGAGTTTTCATTGTCAAAACATTGTCATCATCCACGATTTGCACAAAAGCAATCAAAAAACAGATAAAATGTTATATTTGTGAATATAACAAATTAGATATTATAATCAAGCTCTGTAATACCACAGTAAAACTGCCACTATATGCAGTTCAGGTAACAGCATTACAAAACAGGAATAGTTTTAGAAGGTGTGCAGAGAAAACCAGCCATGCCCTACTGTGACAGGCCAGTGAAATTTAAAATCTTGTAAAGCACTTTGAGCAAAATTCTTTATTTGAAAATGTGCTATATAAATACTTGTTGTTGTTCAACTTCTTTAGTCATTAACAGAGAACAGTAATTGTTTGAAACTGACCTACGTTTCGCAAAATTCTGAAAGGCAATAATAAAGTTGTTACTCCTGGATTCATATATTGCAATTGAGAATCAAGTTCTTGAAGACACTTCTTCTTCTTCTCGCTGCTCCCGTTAGGGGTTGCCACAGCGGATTATCTTGTTCCATATTTTCCGGTCCTCTACATCTTGCTTTGTCACACCCATCACCTACATGTCCTCTCTCACCACATCCATAAACCTTCTCTTAGGTTCTTGAAGATTAGGTTCTCTCTTAAGTTCTTTGAAGATACTGATGGAAGTTAAAAAAGTGCATTCAAAAAGGGTTATGGAAATCTGAAGCAAACCTCTAAGCCACAACATTGAAGCAGAAATCTTCACAAATGTTTAATAGGCAATGACACAATTTTGTACTGATTATCACTGCTGCCTCAAAGATCCAGTGACTTGGGTTTCAATCCTAGCCTGATCATCATTTGGCTGACTGTATGGAATTGGTACTTTCTCTCCCTGATCTCTTTGAATAATCTCTGGTTAATTTAGTTTTGTCCCAAAATCTAAAAACAGTTAAGTCTGACTGGCAACTTCCAATTGGCACCGAATGAGTGAGTTTAATGTTTATTTGATTGTGTTTCTGTGATGAACTCTTCCTATCCTGGGTCACTTTTAGGAATCCACAACCGTGTAGTCCAAAAAGCAGGTTCAGAAAAAGAAAGTGTACAAATAGAAATTAAGATTTAAAAAAACAGCTGAACATATTTTATGCCAAATTATATCAATATCTGTATACATTAAACCATTTACAGCATTTATATATTATGCATTAGAATCTTTTGTGAAAAAATGCATAAGTAAATCACTGCTTACAAACTACCAGTTATTTCCAAAAAGATGACTCAAAATAATGCAATCCCAAAGCCAAAGAAATGTATTCCTTTAAATCTCCAGTTCACCAAAAGAAATGGGCATTTTTTGTTATGTATTATAATTCGGAATATACTCTGTATGTTAATCATTTATTAATATTCATTCGGTTTTATAAATTAAGTAATAAGTCACTTATTGGTAGTGTAATTAGGTATCCTATTTTATTTTTGTCATGTCTTCAGTGTAGGGCTAAATTATATGTGCTGTGTTTAATTATTTTTTGTTCATGAATAAAACATTCACAAGTTAAGGCCTTATTAATTTTGCATTGTAGAAAATTACCCATTACTGTAACTTAAATTTGATTGACTTGCTATAAACAGACTACTGTATCATTAATACATTTAATTTACATTTTTCCAGAATTTAATAGTTACTCATTTAAGATGACAGAAACTGAAACATGTATTGCCATAATATAATAATTACTATTGGTAAGTCACATTTCTTGAGAAGGACAACTGTTAACAATGCCAGTATTACTGTAAAACTGCACAGGTTTAGTATTAGTTGTCAGTTTAATGTAAAGAATGTCCACTGCTTCAGAGATACATTAATAATTCCCATTACCTTGCTCAAATCACAATCTATCCATTTTTAAAACCTTTTTTCCTAATAAAAGTCATACTAAACTAGAATCAGTTCTGGCAGAACATAGATAGATAGATAGATAGATAGATAGATAGATAGATAGATAGATAGATAGATAGATAGTGGGGAAAATAAGTATTGAACACATCAACGTTTTTCTCAGTAAATATATTTCTAATGGGGCTATTGACATGAAATTTACACCAGATGTCGGTAACAATCCAAATAATCCACACATATAAAGAAATCAAAAGTCCATAAATTATGTGTAATAAAGTGGAATGACACAGGGAATAAGTATTGAACACACTTTTTATTTTTTGAAATTTATTTAATACTTAGTAGAAAAGCCTTTGTTGTTAATGACAGCTTCAAGACGCCTCCTGTATGGAGAAACTAGTTGCATGCATTGCTCAGGTGTGATTTTGACCCATTCTTTCACACATCAAATCTTAAAGGTTCCGGGGGCCTCTTCTATGAACTCGGAACTTCAGTTCTTTCCATAGATTTTCAATTGGATTCAAGTCAGGTGATTGACTGGGCCATTCTAGTAGCTTTATTTTTTTTTCTCTGAAACCAATTGAGAGTTTCCTTGGCTGTGTGTTTGGGATCATTGTTTTGGTGAAATGTCCACTTTCATTTCATATTCAGCCTCCTGGTAGATGCAGATTCTTATCAAGAATGTCCTGGTACATTTCTCCATTCATCCCTCCTTCAATTATATGAGGTCTGCCAGTACCATATGCTGAAAAACAGCCCCACACCATGATCTAGTGGAGCGTGGGTAATGCTAATTGAAGATAATCTATTGAGAAGAGTAGTGTGACAAATAGTGTCAAATGCCACACTCAGATCAAGAAGGATGAGAATAGTGATTGAACCAGAATCAACTGCCATAAGGAGGTCATTGGTAATTTTGATAAGTGCCATTTCTGTACTATAATGGGATGAAAACCAGACTGGAACTGTTCATACAGATTATTTTGAGATAAATGAGAATCAAGTTGAATAGCCACTATTTTTTCAAGAATTTTGGAAATGAAGAGTAGATTAAAAATAGGACGAAAATTACTGAAATTAGTAGGATTGACATCAGGTTTTTTCAGTATTGGGGTAATTGCAGGAGATTTAAAAGATGAAGGAACAGTTCCAGTGGTGAGAGAGGAGTGAATTATAGCAGAAATAAGAGGAACCAAAGAAGGGAGGCAGGTTTTAACCAGGGGATCCAGTTGACAGGTGGATGGCTTAGACTTACAGATGAGGTCTTTGATTTCTGAGAAAGTAGGAATCTGAAAAGAGGAAAATGAGTGAGTAGGTGGATGAAATTCAAATGAAGTACTGGAGGAATCCGTACCGAGAGACTGGTACTGTATATCCTCTGGATTTTTTCATGAAAAAAGAACATAAGAGAATTGCAAAAATCAGTAGAATAAAGATAAGAAGGTAAATAATCCAGGGGTTGTGTGATATTATTAAGCAGGGAAAACAATGATTTGGTGTTACCTTTATTGGAAGAAATTATGTGAGTATAATAGTTAGATTTGGTTTGACCAATACAGTCCTTGTAATATAGTATATGTTTTTTATACATCTCTTTGTAAACAAAGAGTCCATTTTTTTTTTCTTCAACCATTCAAGTTGCGGGCCATTAGCTTTCAAAAGCTGAAGTTCAGGTGTGAACAAGGGAGCAGAAAGAGAGAAAGAAACAGATCTAGTTTTTAAAGGAGTGAGAGAGTTAAGAATAGCATAGAGTCCAGAGTTATAGTGTGAGACCAGTTCTTCAGAAGTGGGTAAATTATGAATGTCCATAAGGGAATCAATAATAGAGGAAAGAAAATTCAAGTTAATATTCTTAATATTACAGAAAGACATGAGATGGGGAAGCTTAGTGTATCCAGCAAGGGGCGTTAGCTCCCTTGTTGGAATGAGTTCTTTTGTATCTGCGGCATGTTACATAACGCAAATCTATATAGATATGATATTAAAAGGCAATACCCCTCCCTTAGTGATAGGCAGTAAGAAATCACATAGGAGAAATAAATTAGCTTTCTATAATGATGGCTTACACTGACGAATGAAGCCAATGGCAAGAACCCAGTTCGGGAGTGGGGGCCCGATGTGTAGAGCCTGCCATTTTCACCGCTACGTTGGAAGGATTTTCAGGATCAGATGACGTTATCTCCTATCCGTCCGTGGCTTCAAAGGTGTGCTGGGCAATGTTCCAAGGCTTTATACTCTTTCTTCATGTTCAGGCCCCCACTTAGGTGAATAATACAATTCCAAACAAGGCAAAGATGATACAATTTCCTGCTGACTCTGACAGACGAAAAATAGTGCATGTTTCCCCAGGTGTCTTTATCTGTCTTGTGTTATGCTTTGCCTAGCAGTTCTAAATGATGAGCCTCTGTGCTAAATCTGGCTCTGTGTCAACTGTGCATGTGAGTAGAAAGAAAAGTAGATTTTGTAAAATATAGAGTATTTGTACAGAAGACAGTGACATATTAAACTTATGTTCTGATTAGACTTAGAAATGGAAAGAGCAAGTTTAACATTGAAAAAAAGAAGAAAATGATCAGTTATGGGAAGTTCATCTGTAGCACAATCAAGGGGGGTAACTCCTGAGCAGCAGGGTCAGTTGCAGTGATAGCAGGAATAGGTCCAGTCAATTGACACACAGTGGATTCAAAAGAGGTTAAGGCAGGAACAGACAACGGCAGGACTTTCCACTTCTAGCGATAAATTATAGACCTCCTTCCAGAGCCTCAGGGTTGACAGATGTAAATATACCCCAGGGGAGTGGATTCATTAAGTTGGGAAAAGTCATGAGGCTGTTGTCATGTCTCGGTTAGGCAGAAAAAGTCAAACTTACGATCAGTGAGAAGATCATGGATGAGTTGCCTCTTTCTCGTAAGTAAGCGGATGTTCAACAAACCGAAGTTAACAATGGTGTTATCACATTTGGCAACGGTGTTAGCCGACCGAGCTAGGCTGGCTAACACACTGTGGTCAGCAAACCTGCCTATGTTACGTGGAAGACGTTGAGAGTTGGACCTGATGGAGTTTATTATTTTCAAGGTGTCAGACTGGAGACTCCGGCAGTACCCACGATGGATGTATCTTCTAGGGCGAGGAATATGATATCCAGGTAAAGACACAGTGCAGTCAGCGAAGGCTTAGACAGGTGGAAGCGCAGTCAGAGGAGCTCAGCAGCTGAGTACTGAAGCAGGCCTGTCGCAGGTTAGATAGTAAGCGACAGGCAGGGACCAAACAAACATGAACCAAATAAATATCCTACCAGTCCACATTGTAGGCAACAATGCAGACAACTCGGATGTTCGGAGAACAGGACGAGGTAAGTGTCAAAACAGGGTTAGGCTAAAACTAGTCCATACACAGCCACAATGAAGTGTTAACAAAATCACCAGTCGAGCTAGAAACAACTGAAAAATAATACTTGAAGAATAAGTCTGATAAGTGAAAACAGTTGTTCAGTTCATTAGATCGTAAACTAATCTTAAAAAAGAAAAGTTAGAAAGTCATCGGCAAGCAGCGGCAACCAGTCCCGCTAGCATTCGCTCAACCTCTAATGGATTGCCAATAGTGTTAGTAACAGGGTGAGCGAGAAGTGGCATGAGAAGCTGAGCTTCGTTGTGCAGCATTAGTGATTCCTACAGGGCAGACTGAGTGGAAGGTGTGGCAAGCCCAGGACCCTGAGCTAAGGAAGGTTAGAGCCTGAATGGCAACTAGGCACAGACCCAGTTGGGAAGAAGTGGTGCTCAAGAGTTTAGCTGTTCTGGTCCTTTGAGCCCAGTAGGAAAATTAAGCTATTTGAAATGAACTACTTATGAAACAATGGCGAGCTCCAGCTACTGGTGGCACAGGTGACAATCCGGCAGATAGTGGTACCTTAGGGGTTACAGGAGACAGTCCCTTAAACAATGCACAGGGAAAGAGGAGTCGTTAAGACTCTCAAAAAAATTTGGGCTTCTACTGGGGGTGGTACCACCAGGAGGTTGAGAATTATTGCTACCACTGCAATGTCTCCATGACTATTAAAGGACCCTCAAGGCAATGCCATACCCAACTCAAGCAGTACCGTGTTGGCCAGGAGTGAGCTGATATCAATACCGTGGGCACATTTCCTCTTACTATTCAATTTAAGAAGTACATTTAAAGTGGTGGTGGACTACTTCACTAAATGGCCAGAAGCATACCCTCTGCCCAACAAAGAAACTGAGACTGTAGCCAATGCTCTTATTAATGGGTATGTTTAGTAGGTGCAGAATGGCAGTAAAGTTGCATTTAGATCATGGGTGGAACTTTCACAGCAAGGGCTTTTAAGAAGTGTGCAGCCAGCACAAATATGAAATATGAAAGTACGCACAATACCTCACTGCATCCTGAAAGTAATCGGTTAGCCAAAAGTTTTATGCAAACTTTAACTGCACAAGTGGTCATGGTTGTTATGATGGTGAATAAAAGCCAGCATGATTGGGAGAGCCGTGCTGGAGTCCATGCAATGGATACTAGCGCTACTAATGTTAGGATGAAAGCAGACACTAGCCTTAGCTTGAATATGCTTGAGAGAGGCTGCAAAAAGCAAGATTAACACTAGAATTACCAACACTTACGAAAAAACTCGTAAATCCGGCCAACCTTAAATCTGCTCGCACCTCTCTGTCAGCGTCTTTTGTCTTGTAAATGTGTCGATAAGCCCAAGCAGCCTACTATCCCATCCTCCCACCACCGCAGAAAGTGCAAAAATCGCTCTCCCAGTTCAATTCTGGTTTATCAGGGAGTGATGTAGTATCTAGAGCTGTACAGGCTAGAAAAATATATCATTATTTGGAACACATGCATTTCACGTGTGTTCAGTGTCTACAAAAATCTATGTAAGTGTAGGATGACAGGAAATGCAAGAAATGTTGAACACATACCTAAAAGACAAACTTTTTCCATGTCTTACTTAGTACTAACGACAAAATGTAGACATGAAGTGTATAATGTGTGAAGACTGAAGTCAAAATATCAAATAAGCACTTTCACCCAGCCCAAATGATCAGATCTGGGTATACAGTACTACTCCCAGTCTACAAACGGACGCTTCCCCAAAGCTCAATAGAACTTGGGTTGGGCAATGCAATGTGAGTGAATAAGATGGGGAGGTAGTGTATTGGTTACAAATGAGAGATACTGCTCGAAGATTTGTTGGCACCCTACACAGCAAGGATTTGGGGTGGGGAGTGTGTAGTGGTGAGTAGCCGCAATGTTCAGGAGTACACTCACCCTGGCAACACAGGTAGAAGCACTGGTGGTGTCCCCCCTGGGACACTTCATCTCCCTGCCAGCCCCAGAGGTAATGAGAGTTTGATATGTCCTTGAGGGAGAGCAGCTAGAAGTGGAACAGTGTAATAACCTGGATGGGGATACATGAGACTGTATGTCTTAACAGCTTCCAATCAGCACAGCTTCAGAAGAAGGTACTCATTATGGAAGCAAAGCATCTCAGTTACTTGGGGACGGAGAATAGGAGGAGCATTGGTTAATTTAGGTGAAGGAATGAGGGAGACTGGCATCTCTGAGTGCAGAGTGACTTGTGGAGAGGACCCAGGATGGAGCAGTTGGAAAGCATCTGATTGTGAAAACAGCCATTTTTTGGACTGCAGTACCGGCACAGCCAGAGCAGGATGGAACGGCGTATGGGAGCAGTGCCATATAAACACCAGAGAAGAACAACAGAGACAGAGCAAGCCACATACTTCAGGGCCATCACACTGAAGTGGGAGATGGCTTTACGGGAGACTAAGTTGAAGATGGGAGGCAACCAAGAAACAGCATCATTCACTGCCTTCACCATAGTGGTGTCCGACACCAATAGCGGATTGGGTGAGTTAGGAGCTGTACAATGCATCTCAATGACCAAAACAATGGGAGTGCAGGGCTAGTAGAAGAAAAATAAAAGACTCACCCTGGTGATTTCAACCCCTAGCACATGTACCCGTGTAGTTCTTCACTGCCTGGCAGTATATATTGCAATATACAGATATCAAAGTGCAATAAAATTTAAATAAATCTTTTTAATGTAAAAATTAACATTTATGGAAACAAATCTCAAACATTCCAACAAATATTCCATTCCATTAAAAAAATACAATTTAAAAAGAATTACTCTAATTCAAAAATCAGGAACTGCTCTTGCTTCATATCTTGGTTTGTTTGCTAATTATTGTTTTGCTACATATCTATGATTATCTACTGTTCCCGAAACTGGCAGGAAGAAAGACAGCAGCATAGTTAAGGTGACTTCTCTTCTAGGCAGTAAAAAGTCAATGAGGATTTCTACCACATTCTCCTCAAAGCAGTTTTTCACATCCTATAATTATGCAGTCCACTGTTTCCATATTTGTATGTATGAGAGTTTATGTGTGGGTAGCAACTGAGTGAATATGTCACACTAAGTCTTATAAAAATTAGTTTTTATGACTAAGTTAAAAAAGCAGCACTTTTATTCTTTATATATGGACAACCCATTCTATCTGCTAGATAAATTAATAATCTCACTGACAGTCATTTTTACCTATACAATTTATGTTGTGCTCCTGCTATTGTTGTCATACCACTAAAATTCATAACTTTGAAACAAAACTATGAAAAGTATCAATATTCTATATAATTTTCAATATATTGCGGCAGTGAGGGTTGCACACAAAACTGAAAATCATTTTTTTTTAAAGATAAACCTAGTAGATTCATCTTAAGGGAGATTTGCTCAAATGTTAGTAAAATGCAAGTCATGAAATCTTCTGTAAACATTGCTGTAGCCTAAAGCAGTATTATCCAAACCATTTCCATGGCAAACACCCAAGGACATCAAAATTCTGCTGAATGCCCCAACATAATAGGTAGAGAAGCTAGCTAAGCAAAGAAAGTTGAAGTATAGAAAATTGACATTTTTTTTGTGATGGTTTTAAAAGCCTTTGTACAGAGTTCTTCTTTTTAAGAAATAAATTGTTATTATTATTATTGCTATGGTATTTTACTATGCTTAAATCCAATTTTACATATTTCTTTGTTGGTCACATCTCATTTGGAAATTTGTTTTATTACTAATAGAATAATAACTGGTTTAGTTACTACCAAAACTAATGAATACTAAATCCTGAATCATGTAATGTTACATCTGTTAAGCTTAAAGTTAGTACATTTTAAATATGTAAGCTACTGATATAACCTAAACTATTTGTATTCCTTTCATCTTTCAGATTTTGAGAAGAGCCGAACCATAACATTTCAAAATTTTTCTGAATACATTAATCCTTTTCTGCTACTTTTAAGAGCACTTTTCTCGTAGTTAAATGCCTATTGTGTAGGAAATGCTTGATTGCTTACACTGTATGTGTTCCTTTCATATCCTTTTGTACTGTAACACAGTTCTTTGATGTTCTGCTTCTGCATTCACTTCTTGTTCTGTTGTCTGTAGGGTTTGTGCTAAAAGATAAATACAACTCATTTGTATTTTCATTTTGTGAATCTCTTCAGGTAATACCATAGATACTGTATGTGTAACAATTAGGGGTGTGACTTGATTAAAAAATTAATCTAATTAATTAGAGGCTTTGTAATTAATTAATCTTGATTAATCGTATTTAATTGCACAAGAAGATTTGCTCCAAAACGCAATTTTTTTTTAATTTAAAAGGATTTTAGTTGGCGACAGAATCAAATAATAGACATGGACATGAATATTGTAAACTCAAGCTCTTTTAATTTCTGAAAAAAAAAAATGCATTTAAACTGCATTTCAATTCAAAACAGAAACAAAAATAATATCCCTGGCTAAAATTGGGCAGACTTAAAAATAAAGTGCTATTTTAAGTACTTTAAGTACATTTTCAGAATGGCATTGTCTTTAAATAATAATAATAATAAAAATTTCAACATAAAGTGCAGTTTTTCTTCTTAAAAAAAATAAGGCAGAAACATAAAAGGTAATTTGACCAGCTTCACCTTTAAACTCTGAGTAACCTTAGCCAAAATTATTTTGTACATTAGGCTAAAACAGTGTGATCATTGAACATTTTAGTGCAAAAAATAACAAGCCCATTGGACTCAGAATACCTCCATGCTTATTTATTGTCCGTCTCTTTCAGCCAGTTACTTAGACAAACTAGCCTGTTCACATTTTCAGAGTTCAAGGCAGCTCTCTTTTTTGTTACTATGTGACCTACAAGTGAGAACAGTCTCTCACATGGGACAGAAGTGGCAGGACTAATCAGATACTTGCGGGCCAGGACAGACAGCTGTGGGTAGGTCCCTGCTCAACTGGACCACCACTGCAGCGGGCAGTCTGTTTCGCTGATGGTGGATTCTGCTCTGTACAAACTCAGGGTCCTGTTACACAGGGCTTTCTCATCTGAATCAGAGTCTGAAGATAATGAAGAGAGAAGGAGGTTCTTTGTCTTTGCTGGCTCCTTTGTGGTGGCATCTTTACACTGTTCCTGCAGCAGGGCCTCAAGGCTGGTCCAAACCTTTTCTTGCTCTCCCCTTGCAAGACACTTTAAATCCTTAAAGCGTGGGTCGAGCACAGTAGCTATCTTGAGCCACTGATGATTGAGTGTAGCTACACGCTGGGATAGGTCCTTTGTGAGAGGCAGTCTTAAATTTCACCATGTAGTGTGAGTCATCATCGGAGACCTCCATGGTGTGATGCAGGTGGCAGAAAGCAGATAAAACCACTGAACATGAGACATATGTCTCACCTCCAAGAAGCTTCGTCACAAACCTGTAGTAGAGAGTTCAAGAAAGTAATTATTAATCTACACAATAACTGTCAACTATAGAGCTTTTTGAAGAAACAGTAACAATAAGTTAAAAAAGTTTTATTTACCTGCATGGCTCAAGGACAGTCACCAGCTTTTGGAGTTTTACCAGCTCTGATGGAGTTAAAATGACTAGCTTGTGCTTTTGTTTGTCTAAAGCAGCAAAAACAGCCTCTTGATTCTTTAGTCGACGAGAAACCACATCCAGCGTTGAATTCCACCGTGTGGAAACATCCTGTATGAGTGGCTCTTTCTGTTGCCCCAGTCTTGTTTGCTCCTGGTGTAGTTCCTCCATATTAGCAGGGCTGTGTTTAAAGTGAACCGCTATCTTGCGACATTTTGCTAATGCATCACTAAACCCACTATCAGCAAGGCTAACAGTGATGGTTCTTTGCAAGATGTGAGCAACACAAGGCATGTGTTGGAATGGGAGGTGTCTTGCTGCAGCCACCATGGTTCGTGCACTGTCTGTTCCAATTGTGGTGACCTTTTGTTGAATTCCCCATTCCCCTGCCACAAAGAGAAACTGCTCAGCGCAGTTTTTGGCATAGTTTCTGGTGTTTGTCTTCTGCACAGTCAGGGCAAAAGACTGTAGATTCCATGTCCCATCTGTGACATCAACATGTGCAGTGACTCCGATGTAATTAGAATTACTAACGGTTATGGAAGTCCAATGATCCTCAGTAAGAGCCACAAAGTCCACTTTCTGTAATGCATCTAATTTTGCTTGCTTTTCAGTGTCATAAAGCTGTTGAATTTTACTTGAAATTGTCTTTCGGCACGGCAGTTGGAAAGTTGGATCATCTGACGCTAACTGTAGCACATTTTCTAACCCCCTATCTTCTACCACTGATAGTGGTCTACAGTTCAAAGCAATCCATTTTGTGAGAGAATTTGTAAGTTTGACCGATGTTGACTTACTAATTTTGGTCCTGAAGCCAGTCATTTCATCAAGTTTGGGCTGCCGACACCTTTTGTTGGTACTCGAACTCGTACTGCTAGTGCTAACAGCTCCCACAGTTTCTGTGCTCGCTGCAACATGTTTTGCATTTAGATGGTACTGTAAGGTTGAAGTGCTTCGGTGGTATGCAAACTCCTTTTTCCACAGTTTGCACAAAACCACACTTTTATCAAGGCTTCCGTCGGGTAGTCTTTTGAAATGAAATTTGCCTCCAATCAGTCCTAGCAACGCGCTTTCTTCCGATTCTTCCATTTGATGTGTGCATCAATGTAATCGGGTGTACCAGGAAATCATGCATTGACAAAAGATCCCCTTTGCTTGGAATGCAAAGTGTGATTAAATGCATTTTTTTTTTTAACACGTTATTTTTTTTAAAATTAATTAATCGCAGTTAATATGTTAAATTCCCACCCCTAGTAACAATATTAAGTCATATTTTTTATTAATCTGCATTTTATTAGATACTAGCTCTGGTTTTTCATGTTCAGGAGGCTTCTGAAAATGTTCATTCTTTAAGATGGTCACATTTTTTGTCATTAATTGCTCAATTACTATTAAAAAGATTTCAATTTACTCACTGTTAATGAGCACATTAAAGAACTAAAATACAAACAAAACACGTGGCTTGTTCTTTACTTACATGGTGCTGCCAGCGTTTCCTGCAGTATTAACAATAAAAGCAGATATGTCTGATACCTTTAATAATTCTTGCACTTAGGTAGCCATGCATCTTAATAGCAATACATGTTCTGTGGTGATATGCTAATTAAATTAATATTTTCCATTTAATTTCCTACTAACAGTAATACTGCTACACCTTGGATGCACATTTTAATTTTTTTATATGCTGTACATCTGTGATCTAGTATCACATTATAGTTTCTGAAACTGTTCTGATCTCCATACTGAAATGTAGTAGATATTTACAAGGCTAAACTCCATTTATCAAATCAACAGCCTGGAGACTGATCTGATCTACAAATCTGTAAATAAAAATCAAGTGTGAAACAAAAAAACAAAGAAAGAAAGAGAAAATAATTACAATTTTAAGCTTATAGCTTATGAAGCAATACTACTGCAACAATGTTAACTGCAATATTCTGACTAACATGTCTACATCAATAGTAAAATACATGCAAAAACATTTTAAGACTTGCAATTATAGTAAAAATAGCAGTGCACATTGAAACTTTTGGCTACCATAAGCTAAAGTAGGTGAGATGAACTTGGATGAATTTAGATATTGCAGAAAATAGAAATGTCTGTTTATGTCCAATGTACATCAGAGCCATCCCCCTGTGAAGTAGCTGTGAGACATACACTTGCACACATACACACAAAGCAATCAATCAAATAAAAATTTCAAAAAATATAACATGTACAGTACAATTGTGCAGATGTGACAGAAAGCCAGACAATTCCATCTTTAGTAGTTCAAATTCTGCATTTATTTTGGCAAGATCTACATACAACTCATTTTTAAAATGGTGTTTAACCAGCAAAAAATACAAAATCTGACAGATGTTTTGGGAGTAAGAAATCTTTGCAAACGTGTGATGACAAGCAAGCTGGTTATGTAGAAAAATGTATACATTTCCAATTTTGCAAAATGCAAGTATGAAATTAAAAAGAAAAAAAGCATGCTATGGGCACCTTTTACACTTTCTTAATGTGTCTGCTTTCTCTTGCTGAAATTTAGTCAAGAGAAATGGAAAGAAATTCTACTGACCCAAAATAATACTTTAAAATACTCGCAACACATTTCAAAGAGGAAAGCAGGATGGCGCAATAGCGCTGCTGCCTTGGAGTAAGGACACCACATTGTATCTACATCCTCTGTCTGTGTGGGGTTCCTCCGGTTTCCTCCCAATGTCCAAAGACATGCAGGTTAGGTAGATTGGCAATACTGAACTGGCCCGGGTGTCTCTGTGTGTGTACGCGTGTGTCCTGCGATGAGTGGCACCCTTTCCAGAGCATTCCCCATGACTCTGTTCAGGACTGAGTGAGTTAGAAAATGACTGACATTTCAAAGAGGTACCCGATATTGAACCTCTCTGGATATTTTGAAAATATACCCTCTTTCAGCATTTGCTCATAATATTGCCATTTCATCTCAGCGTCAAATACATTTCTGTCGATCATCTTAAAGGCAGTTATATTGTTAGTAGATTTTAACTTTAGAATACTGCTTATGGTTTACAAAGCCTTAAATTATCTCGCTCCATCCTATATTTTGGAATGCCTCTCACCTTACATTCCAAATTATAACCTTAGATCTACAAATAAATGTCTGCCTATAATTCCAAGAGCTAAACTTAAAAGTAGTGGTGAGGCAACCTTCTGCTGTTATGCACATAGTAATAGTAATTCACCAGGCTAATATGGTAGATCACTTTAAAAAACTGCTAAAAACTCATTATTTTAACATGACTTTCTTATTGCTTCATTTAGTGTAACCCTGATATTCTTTATATGCATTAAATTATAATTTTTATCAAGGCTCCACAATCCATACTAACCCCTACTTTCTCTGCTGTTTTTTTCCAGTTTTCTGTTGTAGCAATCTGTGGCACCACCTGATCAAAGCACCGTACAAACCCTACATTGATGGATTCAAGGCCAAAGAACCACAACACCAATTCTTCCTTGTGAAGCCTGAAAAACATGAAGACTAATTTAGATCATTTATGTTAGGTAGAATGCCCAGTAGGGGCTGGGTGGTCTCGTGGCCTTGGAACCCCTGCAAATTTTTTTTTTTCTCCAGCCCTCTGTATTTTTTTTTTTGTTGTTTTTTCTGTCCTTCTAGCCATCAGACCTTACTTTTTTTTTGTTACTTCGTATTGCCTAATTTTATTTTTAGATTTTTTTTTTTCTTCATCTTGTGAAGCACTTTGAGCTACATCATTTGCTATATAAATAAATGTTGTTGTAGATTATAACAAAAGTGAATAGTCCATTTTTCATTTCTGCTTAAAATAACTTAGCATCTGTAATGACAGCTCCTTGAGAATTCATGAAGTTTTGACAACTTGTGATTTCACTTTCCAGTTTTACTTTTTATCTATAACATGTGCATTCACATTTATATTATGAATGGTTTTCTAAGCATACAACAACGTGTTGTACCATGGTAGCCATTATGAATGTAATGAGAAGTCAAGCAAAATGGCACCTTTTATTGGCTAAGTAAAAAGATTACAATATGCAAGCTTTCGAGGCAACTCAGGCCTCTTCTTCTGCCTGAATATTGTAATCTTTTTTGTTAGTAAATAAAAGGTATCATTTTGCTTGACTTCTCACTATAAGCATACAACAGAATTAAAAGCAAAAATGCATTAAAATGGGTTTCTGATTACTTCATAAACCGAGTAACATTTGCTGCACAAGTATAATACACAAAGTGTACTACATCATATAGTATTCATCTCTTTATTAATTTTCTATTCTGCTTATCCAGTATAGGGTCTCAGAAAGCCCGTGCCTATCCCTGCTGAAGCAGCTGCAAAGTTTGAGCCTATAGTGGATGGGAGGCCAGTCCATCTTGGGCCACACTCAAGTACACATCAAGATTCATTGTTACAGAGGCAATTTAGAGTGACCAATTATCCTTGTGCATGTTTTAGGAATGTGAGAGGAAAATCTAAGTGTTCCAAGAAAAACCCATGTACACACTAGAAAAGTATGCGGACTACATGCAGGCAGTGCCCGTGCTGGGATTCTAACTCAAGACCTTTGAAACTGCAGCATTATTCACTGAGCTGCTGTACCATTCATTATACACTCAGGAAAATAAAATACAATTTACAACAAAGTGCAGTACATAATATAATAATGTAACAGTCACTTTCATAATAGATAGTTGTCAGTCAATTAGTGCATATTTAGCTATTTGTAAGACATGATGCCATTGTTGAACCTCACAGTTGTTATTGTATTTTATTTGAGCAACAGTTTGTAAAGACATTTTGAATTCATGTCAGGCTGTCAAGACATCCTGTGATTTTTGTAGTACAGTATGCCTTGAGTGTTGTGCAGACAAACCATATCAAACTAGAGAACAGCAGCACAAGGAATTTGAAGCAGGCTACCAGTTGATCGAGGCGTAATTCTTTTTTGTCAGTTGAAGTGTACAATGGGTCTTTTATCTTGGTGCCTTAAGTGGTTGATGACATACCACCTTGTTTTTATATGTAGACTTAAAATATTGCTGCTTTGTCTGATTTTTGTGGTGTCAGTAACATGATTAAAAGTGTGATTTTGGCTTCATTTGCCTGGCATGTCAATAGTAAATGGCAAGAACAGACTTACCTTTTTGTTTTATTTGTATTATTTTTTCTGCTGACTTCAAATACAAATCTGTTAAAACAATAAAGCATTGACTTTTTTGTTTCAGTATAGCACACATTGACTGTACCTACACATTTTCTTTGTTAATCACCTTGTGCATGTATGCATGAAACTGTATTCATTTTACTCTATCTAATTATTTAACTTAGACACTTCCATCTTCCACTTATATGGACATATTTTTTTGAAAAATACATGCATGGATCTGCAAATTTCTTTGTTTAATGAACATATGAATATTTGCCTGTAGTGCATTTCTTTTAAACAAATAATAGCACCAAAATTAAGAATAGTATGATGTGCAGAACTACAATTTTTGCTTTATTCATTCGGTCCTATATGAACAGGGCTGCGTCCTTTAGAATAAATTAGCTCCTAAAGAGCAAATGAAACCATTGATGAATGAAAAACAAAAAAAAAAGTCCTTTAACAACCATAAATAAAAAGAAGACTATACAAACATTCATACACAAAACCCTTAAAAGTATACAGGTTAAAGACAAAAACCAAACATGGACAGGATCCCAGCCTGTCACAGGGTACACATACACACACACACACACATATAGTACACACATCTAAAGTCACTTAACAACAAGCTGATTTATAGCTAATAACAGAATTCTTGTATTTGGAATATTGGGTGAAACCAGAATGCCTACAGAAAGAGTACATTACAAACAGATATTGACCAAACTGGAATATTGATCTATGCCTAGGTACAGTAACGGAGTGATGGATACATTCCAGATGTCTCATTCCAGATGTGTCACTGCAGTAATCCCCTGCTTATTAGTACAATGATTTTTTTCTTAACTGATATTACTGGTAGGAGTGGAGTTCATCACTTTAAGTGGAGCTGTGCTATTTTTCTACCGTTTTTACTAAATTATGAGTGAAAAATGTTAATATTTTGCTGCCGTCCTACAGCTGTCCACTACTTACTAGTGCTGTGACTTGATACAAAGGAGTAGACAGTGAAGAGATATGCTTTGTACAACTAGGTTGTGCAGCCTCCATTGCTGTCAAATGACAAGTGGCTTGCTCCATACACTGAAGTGGACAGATATAGCTACATATAGTGTTGAGGAGACCTTTTGAACTTCAAGAATATTGTAGATTACAGAGACCCCAAGAAGAAGCAAATCAACAAGAATGCTTGAAAACATTTACTCACTAGTTCTTTACTGTGTTTGAAAATAAAATTTGGACGCTGTGTGGTGTCTAGAGCAGAGTCTGACGGTCCATCTATCTCCCTTTCCCAGGTTTAGGGGTGGAGATCACGATGCAATGGTTACATTAGAACTCTGCCAGACCTATAGGTCTAGAACCTGGGGATGTGATTTTAATTGATCTGGTTACATTCTGTAGGCCTGAAGCCCCTGTCATCATATAATTCATGTCCCTATCCCTGCTCCAAACCTGACGCTCCCCTACTACTGAGAAGGACAAGAAAAATGCAAGAATCTAGACCTAATCAATATTAAAAAGTCTTATTTATCAATTTAAATTACAATCATAAAATTAAATAAAAGTTTATAATAATAAAGTTAAAATATAATTAACAAAGGAAAATATTGGACTTACAATAATTCTGCGGCTCTCTTCTAACTCCAGGATGGATGCCTCTACTCACTAAAATCTATTGTGCTTTTATCTCACACATTGTCACAGTTCTACCCAAGTAATCCCAGTTGTTTCAAATCCACCCACTTACTTGTAACTAACTGCAAGGTATTTTGATGATAAAGTATCTTAATTCAAAAGATTCCTTCAAGCTGCAGCTCAGAACTGAGGGAATTATCTTTGTGACTTTTAATCAAACTTTTGTTGTGAGAAAACAGTTTAGAGGTAACATCAGTTAAGTATTTTGACTTGCAGTGCACATTGAAATATATGAGCATTTGTTTTAAGAAATGTCATGAAGAAGAACTACTGAAATGATGAAGTACCCAAAAGACAACTATGAAACAAAGGAAGGTTGATGTCATATGCAAAATGTCCTCAGAGATCAGCAAATATGCTGTTAACAACAAGACTGGATAGGTATCACATAAACAGAAATTTCAGTGATAATGGCTAAATCTAAAGATACAAGAAGAACAGGAAGAACAAGAGAATAACAAAAATACACTTATTTTCTAGGTTATCTGATGTGTAAACCAATGGACCAACCAGAGTAAAAAGTATGCAATGATTGACACTGTATGTATATTTAAATTTTTATGAAACTGACTTCTACCCTTTGTTTTTCAATTAGTCTGTAACAGACTGCTGTGAAGGATGCTCCCTGCTCAGTATTTACTGAGGAGATAATTAAAGACACAATGGACATGGTTTCCTTTACTGACTCAAAGAGTTTTTGTCAGACTTATCCTAGTAGAAGATGACTTTCTTTCTTTAGTTAATGTAATGATTCCATACTGTCCCAGATTTTCTTGCTTAATTTTTAAATTCACAGCTTAACAATTAGAGATACACATGTTCATTTTTGTTTTTAATATCTTAAGAATCTTCAGTCCATACTGAACATAATCAGTTCTTAGTCTGAGCTTTTACTAGTGAGCCAGCAAACATGCCACAAGCCTAGCAACCATGTAGCATAATAGCGACCACAATAATGGTGTACATACAAAAATATACACTAAATGGTGATGATCGTGGAAAAATACTTACAACATGGTGATGCAATGACGTCAACAAAATAATTTAAAAAATATTGCACGCATTACAACACAAGAAGTGAACATTATTTATGCAATCCTGACACTTATTCTGCAGGTAATTATCTTTAAACAGTAGAGAAGAGGAAAACATAACCACCAGACATACATTTTAGTTGAAAAATAAAAAAGCCACTTACAAAGTAAATCAAAAATAAGTTTTTTATAAGGTTACTCTTTCTTTCTTTATTCTGTTCCCCCAAAAAGCAACAAACTACCTGTCAGAGTCTTTCCTAAGATAAAATTCTGACACTAAATTGAAGGGTATTATGTCCTTTTTAAAAAAAATGCCACCCACAATGTCACATACAGAAGAATGTGCAATGTGCATAGCAACATGAATCATGGGGCAGCCGTGCATAACTGCAGTTAATTAATTAGACATAAATAAAACAACCTTTACCCAGAAAGCTTCAGCCTGGTGGTGTGTTATCCAACTACACAGACAACACAGGAACACTGGCCCTCCTGCCCAACCACCAGCTGCCCAAATTCAAAACAGAGACAAATGAATCTTCTGCCTAGACTCAAAATCAGCAGCCACATGACTAAAACTATGACACAAGTATAATTGGCTTGGTCAGCTGAACAGGCATTTGACAGGTACTGCTGTGCATGAGTCAACTAGCTAGACAGAAATAAAGCAAGACATCCAAAGTTAGATGACTCTTATTGAATCTATTCTAGTTTCTCATACATAAAATACAGTAAAATACATAACCTTGTTTTGGATCAAGTAAAGACACAAAAAACATTTTACTTAGTTTTTCACATTTTTATTTATTTTACAGGAAGCACTATCTTCTCAGCTTTCACCAAAGGAAAAAAATGTTACAGTGGTAGTAGTTGTAGTATTATTATTAGTAATATTGTCACGTATACAGTGTATACAGTACCGGGAAATTGCTACTTGTGTGCTCTACCAATCTTTACAACAACAGGCTTTGTTTCCTAGACATGTTCACAAAATGGAGTAAAACTACTGTACATGCTATGATAGGTATTGTGTGACCCAAAACTAACTAAGATAATTTACTAAGATAACACTGTAATCATCTTTGAGGCTTCTTCAAGTTATTTCAAATGTTCTCTGCCTTGGATATCAGCAATATGGCTTTCCTTTTGCATGTCAGTAAATTACCTGTGGACTGTATCTCTGTCATTTCATCACCATGCCTCATAGTATTGCTAGAGAATTATAGAGATAGTTTTTATGTGTTTCTATAAGCTTGTATGAATATGCTAAAACGTTTAGCATCTTTTTTGTTCTTCTTTAAAGCTGTCTGAGGAAAAAATCACATTTTATTGTTTGACTGACCTGAAGAGAAACTATTACCAAATACTCTGACCTTAAATTTGAAAATATAGTAATTTTCACCCTAATTGGTAAATAGATTGGACAAAAATCAAAAAAAGAGTTCACCCTGAGTGGAAGGATTTGGGCATTTTGTACTGTTTTCTCTACTTTTGTAGTGTGATAGAAATAAACATATTGATTAAAGACAGAAACTTATCCTCTACCAGGACAAGTTTGATAAAACCTTTATGAGTCAGTAATCAGGCGGGAGAAATCTTGGCCATTGCACCATTTACTCTTCAGTATTGAACAGGGAGCATTCAAAAATAGTGTCAGTTACAGAATGATCACAGAATAAAGGCAGAAGCTCATACTTATTGATAACTCTATTTACATAACAGTACTGAATCAATGCGTACACATCACCTGACATTTACTCTGATTGGCATCTTGGCTTGAACTCAGACGACTTATTTAAATAAAAGTCATTTATTACAATATTGTTCTTTTCCTAACTCTTAGGTCACCCTTGTAATCGCTGTGTATGTAACAACTGTCCAGTCTCGCTGGTTATAAGACATCTGCTGATCTCTTTAATCATCTCCTGGTACATTTTGTGTATGACATCAACCTTCCTCTGGTACATCCTTGAAATTTTGTTGTTCACTTGAGGTCTCCTGGCTTCTTGATATGCTTGAACAGGTTTCTGATATTTATTAAATCTTTATGTTACTTCTTAAGATGAATGCTATGTTACCCTAAAATTAAAGAGAAAAAGAGAGGTTGGCAGCATGTGCTGAAAGCAGGTTGCTGCACCCATCACACGACGAACCACCTGAATTGGGACCCGAGTGCAGCGGGTGTCACCTCAGCACCACACTGAAACAGTGTGAAGATTTTTATGGTGGCTGGAATGTTAATCTTGCCATCAACTCCCAAGTTTTCCCTTGAAATTTGAAGACCTGATTGCAGAGCTGGATAAAGATTAACATCATATCCAGGACAAAGCAATTACAGGCTAAGGGCCTTACTTAATGGCTCAATGGAGTAGAGCAACTTATGGCATTTTACAGGATTCGAACTGGCAATGTTCCCTTAGTTACCCTAAAATTATTCCCTCACAGTATAATTGTATTTTTCCTTTTTTAAGATTTCACTTGATGTTTAGTTTTATTTATGTACCGCATTTATAGAATCTTGCATCTATGATGTCATAAGCACTGGGTATATGTTTCCCTGTAGCAGCATTATTACCACACATAGTGTATGTATTTGCTTGCTTGCGAGGAATATTTTTGTCCTTGAACTGTAGCTACAACTTTTTTTTTCAGTTAGCTCTTTGGGTTTATTTTCATCCACCTCCTCAACTACGCCGTATTGATCTTAACAACATGTTAGCACATTCCTAAAACTTGCTCTCCACCGTTTAAATAGTCTGCATTATCTGCTGATCCAAGTCTAAACAAGTAGATGCAGCATCCTGTATTTCTGTACACCATCTTTGGTGGTACTGTCTTTGTTTCAATTTTTCTGTGCAGTGTCTCACCCTGTTAATCTGGCATACTCACAAAGTATCTGTCTTTTTCTAAGAAACATCAGCTCTCTGCAAGCTAAGGTTGTAGTTAAATGCTCTGTATAGCACCAATAAAGCTACTACTTGGAAACATTTTTCACTTCCTGAGTTAGGGATATAGCGGATTGGATAATGGATGGATGGATGATTCTCATCCTGCTATATTTTGTTACAGATTCTTGTTTCTTCATTAGAAAAGCTTTGTCATTTTGAGTCTTGTTATTCTTAATTCTTCTTTGGTTATAGAAACTAAATTTTACATTATAATATATTTGTTGGTCATCCATGTCTCTATACACTGTCACTTGAAAAACAAATTAGTTCAGCAGTCTAGAGGGCATTTAGGAGAAAAATTTGTGTATTTCATTCACTTGTTTGGACCTTCACAAAAATTGTATACATTTTGTGTTTTGCACTCTTTCAATTTAAGGTTCCATCAGTACACCATGGTTAATAATTCCTATATTACAGCTCCAGTAGCTATAGTGTGATCCCAAGCCTACATACTTTCTACAACTGCTGTAAATCTGTAAAGATCTGTGAAAGCTTATGAATAACATTACTCATACGCAGTCAATATTTTTAAACTCTAATGAGTGTTTCTGCCTTGCACCTGAGGCTTGCTGAGATAGGCTGCATTTTCCCGGCAACCATGACCTGGATAAACAGGTTAGGAAACTGAATGAAATAATTTATGATATCATCTGACCAACCTTCACATAAGGTGAAAATTGTAGCCAGCACGTGATGTCATTCTATAAAGACAGGCTGTAAATTTGACATTTTGTCAGTTCCTTGCATTAGCAGGAGATGTTCTGTTTGTTAGAGGGTTACTTTAATTATAAAGATAAATAAATAGAAGAACAAAAGGCATAGTTACTTGTACAGGTAGTCCCCAGGTTAAGTACATCCGACCTACAACATACGAGTGGGGCCGCAGCTGCGACGCATGCGCGTCAGTAACTGCTGCTCTGTCATCTTCGGCCTGGGGACGCTGCAAGCGGTGGCTGGACAGAGGCTGGAGGGGGACAATTTTGCTGCCCGCGCAGTGTAGTGTCCCTCGGGCAGCTCCCACCAGCAGTTTCACTGCACGCCCACCACACACGGCTGCCCTGTTTGTTCTCAGTGGGTGGCTGGTAATGCTGCAAGCGGTGGCTGGATGGAGGCTGGAGGGGGGCGATTTCGCTGCTCACGAAGTTGGTTGTGGCTGAACGGATGCCATTGAGGGTGAACGGGGCAGCGGGGGCTAGCATTGTAGTGTGCATTGGATGGCTGCCTATTGAATGGGGGCAATTCACTACCCGCCTTTGGCCATACCATGTTCGTTTTTGGTGGGCAGACACTGCAGGCAGCATACTGTAGTGGAGGTGACTGTGTGGTGAACCGCACCTCACTGCCCCCATTCATTCTCAATAGCAAGCCTGCTTGTACGGTTACGCACATAGCAGGAAGTTGTCTCTTGTCAGTACATCAGACATTTTGACGACTGGTGCCTTCCTGCTGTGATAGCGTGTACAGTGCTGTGCAGAAGAGCTTATCTTAATCTTTTCTCTTCACCCTTCAAGAATGTCTCTGAAACACAAATCTGATGCAAGTGCTGGTGATACAGTAAAGAAGAGAAAAACCATCACCATTGAAAATAAAGTAGAAATAATAAAAAGGTCAGAGAGAGGTGAAACTCCATCATTCATTGGCAGAGAACTTGGTTAGAGTCGGTCAACAATAGCATTTATTTAATTTATGTACCTGTTCCGATTTACATACAAATTCAACTTAAGTACAAGCCTACTGTCTCTATCTCATAAGTAACCCGGGGACTGCCTGTATTTACATTAAATTCTCATATTTTTTGTTTTTTTTAATTTTGGTTTTTCATGTAGTTCTCCTTTTTGTTTAGATACCATAATTGAAACGTGAATTTGTGACTTGACAGTCTGGACTCTTTAATTGAGTTAGCTGTGTTGCATAACCTTTTTGCTATTCAATTTTCAAATAACAATCTAGGAACTTAAGAGATTTTTTTTATTTCTTCAGTTTGCCAGATACTACTATTAAGCATCAAATAACTCACATAGTAGTTATATATTTCAAAAAGTATTGGCCATTTCTCCTAGATTACCACTTTTCAAGAATGTTTTAAGGATAGCTGTTGTATACTTCATTTGTATTACTTTCAACACATTTTCATAGCACACTTTTATTTATAACTCTGTAATATTCTGCATTTTTTAAATAAAACACAAAATATCAGATACCAGTAACGGTACGATAACGTGCAGTGAATACACTTGGCTTATAGCTTTCATACTCTTTCTCTGTATGTTTAACATTCGTTTGCTCAGAGGTTGATGCGCTTGCTGCTTCCTGAGGAGCTCTTCTTTTCTCCACCATAGCAGGCTGCTTCATTTCTTCTTTCGTTGGCATCTTTTTGCATTAAAACTGATTTAGTCAGTGTTTGTGTTGCAATTACTTAGTATGTTTTCCTTAATTTTTCAGTTGAGCTAGCACTTAAGTGTTCAATCTGCCTCAAGAATGATTTAAGATATGAAGAGGTAGGGAAAGTGACGCCGAAGGTGGTAGGGAATGAGAACGGCACCTATACGCATGCACCGCACAGCTGCCCTGTTGTCCACTGCCAAGAGTTGATTTTACAATAAAATAAAATAAAAAGAGGAATAACCTTGGAGGTCAATCATCACCATGAAAGCAGATAGTGGACGTAATGTGGTATATGTGTACCAAATTTCAGGTCAATAGGTCAAATGGTTTGCAAGAGGCAGGTGATTTAAAATCCTGGCCAGACAAACGAACAACTAGCGTATTATATATAAAGAAAAGCAAAGTCAAATGGAAAGACTTTATATAGAAATGTACATGTTTACATTTATCTATATTTGTTTTCTGAAGCAGATTCTTCCAGCTTCTAACTATTAAAAAGAATTTAAATATGAATATAGGAAACTGAGGACAGATGGCAAAAAGTTAAAGAAAAGCAAAATGTCAAGTTAAAAAGAATTTACAGAAGCTAAACTTCAGAGATGTATTTACCAGTCTATTATTATTATTAGTCTACTGTTTTCCACTATTACTATTCAGAACCATTATTAATTAAGCCAGAAACAGTTGTTTCTGACCTCCTTCAACCCAACCACATTTAATTCTTATAACACAGTGATACTATTTTAACAAAACCAGAGAAATGTATATGTAAACACAAAGCATTCATTGCAACATAATACAAACAATTATGTACAAAAACAATATAAAATATGTACTGTACACAGAAATAAACAAATATGTACATAGCTATGTGCTGTGAATGAAAGATGTATGAACAGCATATATACACTATATCCATCTCAATGTACTTTAGTATGATTATTTACATGTACTTTTTATTTTACAACTGCTACACAGGCATGTTAAATGACTTGCTTAAGATCACACACTGATTTAGATGGAATAGACTGAACTGGTAACTTTGACCTTTAAAGTCCATTACTTTAACTAAAACACCACACAATACTGCCTGTGTTAATTTAACAGAATGCTGCACCCAAAAATGATATTCTTTTTAAATGTTACGTACCCCATGTGGCTTGTCGTGATGGCCAAAATAAATCTCGTGTTTTCATGCAGAAAGGAGTTAACAAAGCCTATGATTTAATGAAAGCAGGTGGTGACCAGTGTTGGATAACAGCAAACAATACCAAAACATCCATGAAAAAAATCACATTACTCTTGTTGCATAATCCACATGGAGTCATCCCATTGTATAAATGTGTAAAATGCAGAGATTGTTTGCTAAAATATCATTAAACCAATTCCTCCGGTAAAAACAAAGGCAGCCCATTTCAGGGAAGCCCTTCACACAGAGTCGTACTTTGTCACTTGGTCAATGTATGCAAGAGGTGGGTCTACCACTCAAAAGCAAGACACTGTGTGAAAGGGCTTTTGGGTTTTGAGCTACTTTCATTTTACCAGAGGAATTGATTTAACAATATTTTTGCAAAAAAAAGCATACATTTTACACATTTTTAATATACAATTGGATGACTCACTGTGGATTATGCGACATGAGTAACATGAGATTTTTTTCATGGACCTTTGGATGTTTGTTGTTGTCCAGCACTGGTCACCGCTCATTCCTATTGAAGAATGAACTTTGTTAGCTCTGTTCTACATGAAAACATGAAATTAAATTTCCTCACTATAAACCACATGGGTTAAGTAACATTTAAAAAATATAACATTTTTGGGTGGAGTATTCCTTTAAGTTATTAATGGCCCTGGCCTCCACTCCATTTTCTGGGATTTGGAGCATGCCTATAAATCATTAGAAGAAAGCTCTTCCTATCTATCAGTTTGTCTTATGTCACTTTTCTTCTTTCTTCCTCTGTCCTGCAAACATTCCTGCTTTATGCCTTCTGACTCATCAAGATAAATTCACCTCAGAAACACAATCAGATAGACTTCTTTGAATGGAAGTGGTTTGTGGAGGGCATCTTCTTGACTTGCTTATGTCACATACTGCTAGAGCAAAGCAACAATTGTATGCTCTTCCTATGCCTGCCATTTTCTTTTATAATCTATTCAGATGTCAATGATTTATTCAGTACAAATGCCAAGTATAAGTATTGTTCAATATAAATTTATTTAAATCATATTATTTGCATTTTGATATACAGAGATGTTTAAGTTTTTTTTTGTTAGTATCAGAGAATACAATAAAATTAGCCATCTGCCAAAGCACTGCATAGAGAGCACTGTGGTATACCAATAGGTGTGCTTACACCACAAAATATATTGGGATTGAATGCAATTGGTAGCCTGTGGATGGCAATGTGTTTAATCACTCCACTGAATTATGGCTAGCAAGGTCATGAAAATATTTTTATATACTACATGGTGGCACTTTACCTACCTTGAAGTGGACGTGTCATCACATATAATAGAGTAGGTAATGGGTACCTGTGTTTTGTTAATTAACTAAAATGAAGTTTTTTCATTTAATGCTAGAGATTGGTTACATGTTGCATGTTATTTGGGTATACAAATAAGAATTTCATTGCACTCTGTACACATGACAATACTACTACTACTAGTGTTACTTTATGCAGCATATATTATGGATGATGGGTTGCTGTTTCTTGGCAATCTGTTATGATGAATTAGAATATTTTTTGTGCATATTGCTAATTTTTGTGTTTGATTTAATTTCAAATAATTTTGATGACATCATTGACATTCAAATTTGTGGATGTATAATTCTTTGGCTCGCCACAATTTTTTTGTGTGTGGTCTGTGGAAGAGTAATTTTAGGGTAACATAGCATTCATCTTAAAGAAACAGCATGAAGAGTTAAAATAAAAAAATGTCACAAACCTGTTCAGGCACACCAGGAAACCAGACAAAGGTCAAGTGAACAACAAAACATACAAGGAAATATAAGAAAAATACTGAGATGGTCAAGTAAATAAAGAATGTACCAGAAGAAAGGTTGATGTAATATGCAAAATGTACTGAAGAATGACCAAGAAATAACTAACCAGAATGGACAGTTGTTATATGCACAGAAATTTCAAGGGTGGGGGATCAACTCAAGGGTATAAAGAAGAACCAGAATATAATATAATATACTTTTATTTTATATAAGTCGTTTCGGTGTAAACCAGCGAACCAACCAGAGTAAATGTATGCATTGATTGACAGTGTATTTAAATTCAGTAGGTTATAAAATGAACCTCAATTCTTGGTTTCTGTGATCATTCTGACCATGCTGTAAGACTGCTTTTGAAGAATGCTCCCTCTAAGACATTTTGTTGAGGAGTAATTAGAAGATACCACAAACAGATTTTTTCCTGCCTGATGACTGATTTTTCCTGTGAGGGGATGTTTCTTTCTTTAAAAAGATGTTACATTTCTACCACAGGTCACTATGATAATATGGTTTCTAAGCTTGTGAGAGGTATGTCACAAAAAAAAACATTGCCACACAGCAATATATATCTGAACTCTAAAATACTAGGGGCCTGTTCACGCCTAAGCGTTTTTCTAGCATTTTAGCACAAGACTTGAATGCTCCTGAACTGCTTGAAAAGTTTTTTCTTTCCTATTAATTTCAAAACACTATTCAGCCTAAGTGCTTTAGCAAAGAGCAGTTTAAACAGAGCAGCATTCAAGCGTTTTTGGCCAAATGCTTGTTCAACTGAAAACAACGCAGACTATAGGCAGACTGGTAGTGCAGAGCTCTTATTCCTTTCTCACAGCATCAACTGTATTGGATTTACATGTGCAAGTGCATTTCTGGATTGATCAGTATTACTGAGTGTTATGAAATGAGTATCATTACTTGTTTTAACACTAAACATTTAAAATGTATCAGTGATACTTTTCCGTTAAGAAAATAACTATAGTTTTTCATGAAGTAAATAACATTCATTCCAAATCCGAGCCCCTGGTTGAACACTGGTCGCTGCATCGCGAGATCACACTGTTTCAAAATATCTTTAGCAAATGACTGAATTACAACTGAATTTAATCTAAACAGTCACTTTATTAATATGTTTCTGCTGCTGGATTGCTGGTTACATGCAGCACTCTCTTTTTTGCTTGGCTGTGCAACTGAGTCCTGATAATTGCCAGCACACCATCCAGCATATGTGTTTCTTGTCTTATCCTCAGTGCTGCTGTGATAATCATTGGCTCCCAGTGACCCTAAACTGGGAATATTAAATTCATCCTTTGGCCCATGCAGTTTTAAATGTATGTGAGTGCAACATATGTTAATTTATTTTGAAGTGATTACTGCTGTGCATGATAACCTCTTCATTAGCTGTCACTAGACAATTTTCTGGCAAAATAAAAAAATACACATATATACAGTATATATTTTTACATATCACTACTTACATACTTATCAACAGCTGTGTGTAATCCTTGATTTTTTTAGGATGCTGCCTGCTTCATACAGAGTTGACTTGACTCCTTTAGCTGCAGAACAGGGTGAACCCAATATGTGTGCTCTCAGTGCTGATGAAACCTCATCTACAACTGTGATCACCAGGATTAAAAGCACTAAAGCCATAGAAAGCATCCTGGAAACACAGCAGTCACTTTACAACATGACAGCAACTCACAACCTACAAAATGGAAAAGATGTCAATCACATTTACCCTGTAAAATGCTTCTTTGGAAACACTGCAAAAATGCTCTTTAACACACTTGAAAAACATCCCACAAAAGACTGAAAAAGCGTGAAAAATGTCAAAAAATGCTGGAAATTTATAGTGATCAATTTTGAGGGGGCCCTAACTGAAAGACTTTTATTAAGTTGCATCTTCTCAGAAAAGTTTTTTTGAGTGTTTGCTTAATCTGACTTTGGCTTTATAGTTTTGTTTTGCAATTTGTCTTCTGCTTTTCGTGTACTGAACCAGGCTATATTTGACCTCTTTAAACAGCATCTCTGCTGCTTTCTTAAATCCACTCAAACATAATACTGCTGAGCCATCCCTGAACCCAAATAAATAGATAAAAATAGAATGTTTATTAATGAGGGCGGCACGGTGGCACAGTGGGTAGCGCTGCTGCCTCGCAGTTAGGATACCCGGGTTAGCTTTCCAGGCCCACCCTGCGTGGAGTTTCCATGTTCTCCCCATGTCTGCGTGGGTTTCCTCCCACAGTCCAAAGACATGCAGGTTAGGTGCATTGGTGATCCTAAATTGTCCCTCGTGTGTGATTGGTGTGTGTGTGTGCCCTACGGTGAGCTGGCGCCCCACCTGGGGTTTGTTTCCTGCCTTGCGCCCTATGTTGGCTGGGATTGGCTCCAGCAGACCCCTGTGACCCTGTAGTTAGGATATAGCGGGTTGGATAATGGATGGATGGATGGATGTTTATTAATAAAGTTGGTAATAAAAAAACATGCAAAGTATTACAGACCTAATAGGCAAAAACGAAACAACAGTGAAACAAAAACTTTACAGCCTCACCAGGCAGGCCTTTTCCTATCTGCAGGACAAGGTGGTTATAACTGCTGTTACTCACCACAGCAGTCAGTGCACTATGGTTGGCACCTGGAGAAAATACTGCCTCAATATGAGCTTATGGCTGAGTACACTCACTGACCTTATTTACCTCTTTGGTCCTCACTTCATATTTACAGTGTATATATCTTCTTCTTTTTTATCTCTTTCCACATCAATGTCCCTGATCAACCCTGTTCATTCAGCTTGGTCCTGTACCTCCTCCCCAGTCACACCCTTGTATGTCAAGCCTTCCTTCACTTTATCCATCCAACTCTGCTTCAGCCCTCCATTTCAATCACTTTTCTGCCCAGATACATATTGTAAGTTTTCTAAACTCTTTTGGGACTACCCCCAACGGGACAACACGCCGAAGAGAGTCCTAAAGTGCGATCGGCATGTCTGTGTAAGACTGCTTATCCAGACTGTAGGCTCCCATCGCTGCAGCGGCTCATCACAGAAACAACTCTGAGCCGATCGCAGTCGCACTGTAAGTTCCGTTGTCAATGGGTGATGCAAGGAACATTATAAATGAAAGGAACAGTATTACTTGGCCACTAACCTAGCCACAACCCTGCCTGATTGCTGTGTCATCTCAGCATTCTTTTCTTGCTCATCCATTCCCATGAACTGCAACATTTACTGCCCATGTTCCAGCTCCATACATCTTTGCTGGATTTACCTCTGTCTTAAAAATGTTACCTTAAACCCTCTCCTTCACTCCTCAATTGCACAGTACTCCTGATACCTTCTTCCAGTTGTTCCATTCATACTGCACGTGCAGATGCCACAGATCTTAGGTATTTAAAATGAAATATGCCTAGTATCCAAAGAAAAAGTGGGTCTTATTTACAGGAGCACCAAAAAATAATTTCCCAAACAAAAATAGTGAGCAATATATACAGTGAAGTTTTTCCTTTCCCCAAAAATGAAAAAATAAAGACAAAAAATGTATATACACCAAATTATAGTCTTCCTAAAGAAAGAAAATAAGCAAGAAGAAACTACACACAATGAAAATTGAAAAAAAGTACACAAAAATATTTACAAGGAAAAAAAAAAAACAGTATATAAAATGTTACAAAACAAGCACATTGCGGAATGCAATGATTGATGGCTATGGAACTGGGCAACATCATGAAATATTGATTACAATTTGCATTAAAAGTATTCTTTAAGAAATACTTTTTACTGTAATACTTGTAATTCAAATGTCTGTCCTCTAACATCATTATATTCTATTCTGTTGTTTTCTTTCACTAAATTAAAAGAGAAATATATGTCTTTTAAATGATCCTATTATAAATACACATGGCAATCAATCATTAAATAAATCTAAAGTCACCCAGAACAAACATCCATCTGATACTTGAACTAATCCTTTTATAGCATAAAAACTCTACATGAAAGTGAGAATGATTGTGCATAATTGCATTCAAATAAGCAGGTAAAAGAAAAAAAAAATCTAAAAAAACATATCATGTGACCAATTTTTGATTGTTCTGATGTTTTTCATCCTTAAAATTATAAGATCAAGATATAATGCCAGTCTAGTTTGAATTGCATACTGTCATCATCAACAGGCATGCAAAAAAGAAAAAAATGAAAAAAAAAAA